>JAOTON010000772.1:1542500-1845000 GCA_034440635.1 Lepas anatifera | reverse complement strand
GGAGGAGTGGAGCAGAGGCAGTGTCCGATCCGGAGCGATGCTTTGATTGGTGGTGGTGAGGGGGATCGCCAAACATTATAGAGAATGCATTTTGTTGTGAAAATTATCAAAAATCCTGACGGATTGGAGATTTTCCTTTTGTCTCCTTTCTTGGATCATTGGCGGACGCAGGGGGAGGTCATTCCGGTCATAGCCCCCCAAAGCGCTGGAGGAGGGGCAACTATCTTTTGGCCCCCAAAGGCCGGATACATTTTGGAAAAGGGTGTTTACACTAGGTCTGTCCAGCAAAAAATATTCGCTCCCACCCCCCCCTCCCCCCGCCAGGAGAGCGATCATTTACTTGGAGAGCTAGCTTATACTAGTTCTGTAGAGCACCAAAATTGCACGTCTCACCCCCCCCACCCAAGGAGGAGAGGCAGACATGGCTTTACCCCCCCAAACTTGGGTCTGCGTCCGCTCCTGTCTTGGATACGTCCCTGAGCAGGGACTCCAGTCTTACACTTTTCATCTTAAATTGTTCCCACTTCAGGAAAATTGAGGCATGACATCAAATTTTGCTTAGCCTTTGCAGAATGCAACAGTTACCCTATATCCGATGATTTTTATTTTTATTTTAAAGCGTACAATTTACGGCCAGTGCAGACCCCTCTCCATCCAACTCTTCAAGTGGTGATGACGCTATTGGCTACTGATATCTGCTGGAGAAAACCGTAAATATTAACACAGTTTGTAAGAAAACAATTGGCTAATAATGTGACGTGAACTCAGGGATGTAGATTTCCAAATGGGATCGGGGTGAAAGAATAAAAACAATGTCAATAACGACCACATAAAAGAGAGAGCATGATAAAGAATTTGTTTTCATCGTCACACGGACTTGTTGAACTAGATACAATCAATTCAAAGTCCTAAATTCTGAGTATTTCTTACAATAATTAACCTTGCAATGAGGGTGCCCAAACAACAACAAAAAATAATTACTTCCTCCGTGGATTCAGATATGTGTCGGTCAACAGGCCTCAGTGTTTTTGAACAAACACGCTAGAAGAAGCCTTGAGCCTTGAACGACGCACCAAGAATATCTATATTTTATTCATATGGCGTCGCCAACCCCTCGCCCTGCTGGAAGGGCGTATTGGAGATCAGGAAGTCACTCAAAATGTCATGCCTGGCTTTGAGCCCAGGTCAGCACCGTGAAAGCCCAGCGCGCTACCACTGTGCCACTGTATGCCCAACAAGTGCGTCGGAGCATTAGCCAAAATACCTTAGTATAGACCACAGCGAGACGCATTTCGTATGAACTTGACACTATTTTCCTGTCGCGGGCGTTGCTACCGGAAATACTGAGGAGAGGGTTGGGGTGCTCTCTAGCTCGGAAAATGTTGTGCCGGGTCCCCATCCCTTTTGTGGCCACCAGTGCCAAAACGACTTCTCAAGACGGTTCCAGGAAGGCTATGACCTCCCTGGGCCCCTTGTTTCTACACCCAGGCAGGTCATGGCTCCCCTTTGCGAACGTGTTTCTACACCAGGGCGCATACAGTCAGGCAAAAATTGCACGACTGCGCGGTTTCTGTCATGGGAGGCGTATGCTGTGCCGCAACGCAGCTCAGGCCCGCGGTGCAGCATTATTCAGGTACACGAGCACTGCGGAACAGTATAACCCGTGCACTGCAGTGTAGATTTAACGCCACATTGGTAACTCATATATACGCCTTAAGCATTGCAAAGCACTATAGACTTTATATAAACCGCGGTCAGTGGCGGATCCAGGGAAAAGTTATGTGGAGCTTAGGGGACTCGAGTCTATCCCGTCATTGCCTCGGAACAGCACCCGGCTATGCGCTAACTATAGGCACGCAAGCTCCCTCCGACATTTCGGGGGGGTGGGCTTGAGCCCCGCTAGCCCCTCTTGTATCCGCCACTGGCTGCGTTGCAGCATTCTTTATGTCCTTAGCGCTATGGTCCTCACACAATGGACTCCGTGAATCACAGTGGAACATCGCCGGGATTACATTTGTTTCCACAGAAGAGCCAGATCACCGGGCCAGATGTACGTATGCACCAAACCACCACTACGGGATCAGTCCGGATCCAAACTAACAGCTGAGAAGGGAGTGGTTGGGGGAGGACATGCCAGCCAGAATCGTAAAGCGCTGTTTTCCTTTAACTGATACATTTATTAGTAACCTAATGACGTTGACTGGAACTATGGATTGAAATGTCAGTATTGCCTCTCTTAAACCCTGACCCTCAGCAATATTTCCGGTGATACGGTGATATGCTTCTTAGCAAAACCAAGTAAGAATCATTACGTTTTTTTCAAAAACAACAAGTGATAAAACAATGTCCAGAATTCGTACTCTGTTGTTTTCGAGCACGGCGATTTCTCACCCAACAAGGAATGAAATATTCTCTGACATATTCGTACTCCCTTTCCAATTATTATCCCACACTAATGGTGATAGATGAGGCGTTGCAACGGGTTTTCTACCTGGGCAATCCGGTCAGGCCATACGATGGAGGATGGTATGCGGACCACAAATTTGATAGCTATTTTGCAAAGCGTTGCCGAGGCGGTTCAGCAAAACTAAAACTGACGATATCTACTCAGGTCTACGATGGAAGAAATGGAAAACGGTAAAAATCTGGATCGAATCACATAGCTTTGGAGGATGTTTTCCCTCTGTTCACCGGTCTACGGACGAAAGTCACTCACTTTCTATATTCATTAGCATAATGTCCCAATATCATGAGAATAATGTCCTTTCGCTCCAAGCTCTTCGATTGTCTTAACACTATTTTTCATTATTGTGGCCATGCTTCCTCTTCCTCTTCCGTGTTAGATCGCTTTGTCCTTATTCATCACTGTGCCACTCTTTTTATTCGCCACTGGGGATATTCTTATATATATATATATATATATATATATATATATATATATATATATATATATATATATATATATATATATATATATATATATATATATATATATATATATGTGTGTGTGTATATATATATATATATATATATATATATATATATATATATATATATATATATATATATATATATATATTCGTATACTTGGGTAGCAGTTTATTTTTGATGCAAGTTTAGTGGAAAATGACCACGTTCCAGGAGTTTACCAGCTTGTTTTTGTATTTTTTCAAAATATCTTAACCATATTCTTACTCTCATTGTCAAGCTCTGATATAATATTCCCCAATAAAGTCATACAGTTTGACCACCGGTTTCGTCTATTCATGAGACATTATCAAGTCCTACATGTTTTACTGGAAAATATAATTGTAGCGATTCGTTCTATCTACATACGTTCGAAAAGTATCTAATATTTGTGCAAAGAGTATCAATATGCTCAATATGTAATATTAGTTCCTGAACTGAACACCGTCTGACAAACTGCTAACTAACAACAACTACCCAGCAGCAGAAATCGACCGAGAAATAAAAACTCCCTGAATAACTTTATGAACCCGACCAAAATGCAGCACAAGGACCAAGGACAAACCCATGTCCTCTATTACAAATACCAAATGACATCTTCGTATGAAATTGATGAGCAGGTCCTTGAAAACATTATCAGCAGGAGTGCCATTACCCAAGGACAATGACCGTCTCAACCTGCGTATCTATTACAAAACGAAAACAACATCCAGCCTCATCTTAAAAAATAACTCGACCCCAAGCCCAACACTCAAGTGCACCAATATAGTTTACGAATTTACCTGCCCTCATGAGGACTGCAAGCCTCAAAACCCACGAGTAGCCTATATTGGTCACACAACAACTTCCCTATCAAGACGCCTCACTTGTCACCTCCAGAATGGCGGCCCTCAACAACACATGGCCACAGAACATAGCACCAGCATCAGACGGCAGGATTTGATGGAGAACACACGGATCCTCTCCCACGAAAGCAACCCGCGACGTCTAAAGATAATGGAGGCAGTCCTGATCCAAATCTGCCGACCTACGCTCAACAACCAGCGGGAGCACCTAAGGATCTTGACGTTAAGCGATGGGTCTCCATAACTTGAATCGACAAAAATAAGTGATTTGAGCAAGTGTCTTATTTGCGTGTTTTATATCTAGTCCAGTCAAGTTAGCATTTTTATAATGGGAACATGTCATAAAATTCGGACCCCGCCATAAGATACACCATTGTGTGTGCAATTGATAGGGGCGTAACATATCCAAAATCCGCAAAAATCTACCGAGCGGATATTTTATAACAGGGTGCAAAGTCCACGTGCCAGAGAAAAACCAGAAAGTTCAAAGTATAACGTTGTGGTGTGTCGAGCCTGCAACATCGTCCCAATGGCTATAATTTTTGGGAAGCAGGTACAAATGATGCTGGCCAATTCAAACAACCTTAGCCGGCCGGTGGCCTACCCTCGGTTTGCACGTGCTGCACGTGCAAAGTCAAAATGTTGCAATTTTGTCCTTATTTGCAGTGCTTCCGTTAGCTCTCTTGTCGATGTTTACTGTTGGATTACTGTTTTTGTTTGTCATTTCATTACGCAACATGTGCTAAAGAGACACACAAAAAATTAGGTCTCTAGCTGTAACGGTTTGCTGCTGACAAGCGTAACTGATGAGACATGTCGGGATCCTTCATTTCGGGAATACTGCATACTACAAGGGCTTTTGGGCCAGCCAAAGCCGTAAAAATATGCATGGGATGTAAGACAGGATACACATTTCAAAACAGGATAGAATTGGACGGGATGAGATATGTTTTCCAGGTTTACTTCCGAACTGGATCGGTTTTTAACAACACTTTCCAGCTATAAAGAAATGGAATGGGACGAAACTTCCTTTTAGGTCATATTCTAGGACAATATAATGTCCGCCAATATATTGGCGGAACGGACTAACTGGATGAAATAATTTGGATGCTAAAATTTGGCGTATGCTGACATTGCAAGTATATAAAACTTCATGTTTTATTCGCTATAGGTGATGGAGCTTTGCTTTCCCGCAGGGTTGTCATCGTGACTCACGTTGATTCATGGACTCTTCTTGAATGTGTTACTCATGAGCAGGGGTGGAGATCTCTCTTCAAACCAGGGAGGGGGTCCTGGTCTGGTCGGGGCCGCATGGGAGTGGATGTTTTTCGTAGGAAAATGAATGCACTAAAATTCGGTCAATGCCTATAAATACCATATGAAACCGTATGATGGTAGGATTTTTCACGAGCCGGATCATGACCTTCCCGGGAGGTAAAACTGACATGCACATTTCAACACACTTTGAGTATTTATTCAGATTTTTCCAGAAACACAAAATGAGATACGGTTCTAAACCTATGCCATTGACTCGGTCTTTGAAAGGATAGTGCTTATAATGTACCGCGTGCTTTTTAATCTAGTTCTCAATGAAAACGTGTTAGTAGCAGACAACATTGGGGGAGACCGGGGCTGGTTGCATCACGGGTTGAATGCATCATGGGCTGTAACTAAAAACATATTCACTAGATAACAGTTTAAGCGGGCCCACTAGAACCGCGCACGCGCAATGTCTTTCCGGTGAAGAAACCAGCGAAGGCGGTCGGCCGATACCAGGTGAGGAGGCAAAAACAATTTTTTTAGGTTGGAAGTATTTTTTTAGTCTGTTACATTACGCTTTAAATGAAATAAAAGATAACATGCGTGTCATAAGCCTGGCAGGTTAAAGCGTGTTTCTCCAGTCTTTAACGCACGCACTGGAGGGGGCCTCGGAGGCCCCCACCTGTTTTCCAAGGTGGCCGAAGAACCGCTTGTAGCCGAAACACGATACATTGCCACATTAAACAGAATTGAATAGCGCGTCGATTGGTGAAAATTTTTTGAAAATCGGTCAAAAATTATTTGACTTATAGGCTTATAAAGTCAGACCTGCATTTTGAGATCGCCGTAATCGCGCGGTCGGACCAGTTAGCTTGCATTGGAGACCGAGTGGTGAAGTCATAACACCATATAACCGAGATTATATGTCAAGGTCACCACACATGAAGGTCAAGGTCATAGGTCAAGGTCATATCTGCACTTTCAAGGTCACTGACCACAGTGCTTCCGGTCAAATGACGTTACCCGGTCTGACGTACGTCATGCTATGACGTCATCGATAAGGAACCCCAATACCAAGGTCAAGGTCAAAGGGCAAGGTCAAAGGTCATTTGCAAAGGTCAATCCTCATTTCCCGCCAAACAGTGGCTATAGTGTTAGTCAAAGTGTACATTATAAGTAGTATACTATATTGTGACCTTACAGGTCAATGACCTTGAATGACCTTGATCCCAAAATTGCAGGGAAGTCTTTTTGAGACCTTCTGTGTATGACTCTGGTCTGTCTTTAGCTTTTTCCCGCCATTTTCCCGCATATTCACGGCATTTACCGGTCGGTCCCCAGCACGGCCAAGTTTTGACCTTTATAACCCCGTTTGACCTTGAAGATATTCAGCTAGGTCAACAAAAATTTGTCATGATGTAGATCACCATAACCCCCACCCACCTCTTAAATTTCGTTTTTATATGCCCCTAGTTTCCGAGATCTTTGGGGAGGGGCTACCAGGCCCCCTCCAGTGCGCGTTAGTGCCAGACCCCCTCCAGTGCGGGTGTTAATTGAGGCAAAGATTTTTGGCGGGACCTCTTGGCTTGTTCAATATTTGGCGCCACGATTGATTCAGGGCAGAGATGGGGCAAGACGATTCATTTTTCGCGGGGCAGGTTGAAACATTGTTGCAGCCTACCCCGCGCTTAGTTTTGTTTATGGGAAAATTGGGAAAATTTCCTCCCCCTTGACTACGCCCCTGGAGGACGGATTATGTGTTGTCCCCCTCCGCCCACCACTTTTCACGCAGCGTTCCATCACGCTGTCCCGAGCACTAAAACCATAGCGAATAACAAAGAGCGGGCTTCCTGCAAACACACCAATTACAACTACAATTTCTTTCCGATACATAACTGCGGGTACAGCCGCCCAATTTGGTGGTCTCTTAGGGGCCCTTCACTGGCTCAGGGATCCCGAGATCAAGTCAGAAACCTTCTGCAAAATATATTTTCAGTGCAAATATACCTTTCCTGACGCATAGTCATGACGGGAAGCCGTGGCGCTGCACCTGGTTCTGACCTAAGGTCAGGTATGGAGCATGACCTCTCCGTTGGAAATGCATGGGAAAACAGATATTGGGCTGTATTTGTGTGGATAAAGCTGAGAATACCTTCATATTCCCCAAATCGCGGTATCCTGGGCTCCTTTCTAGGTTCCTGTTGCAATGTTCACCTGTGACCTCTGAGAGGTCATCTGGGCTACTTAAGCATATTTTCAGACTTGGGTCAATAACTGTGCAGGAAATGACGATACAACTTTTATTTTGATACCATTACCTTGAGATTGCTACAACGAGTCGAATATGAGTCGACTATGAGTATCGAGTCGACTATGCTGGATTAGATAGTGACCTTGACCTGATGTGTGACCTGATGTGCGTGATCAATGGTCGGGAATTATTATCACCAGTTGAAAAAAATCATAAATCAAAATCAACCGACTTATAGTTTTACAGGCCCAAAAATGTGTCCGTGATTTACACCATCCACCAAAAGGTCCCAACCTTAATTGACAGCGATTTGATGAATTTCTCGTGAAATTCTTTTAAGTTTGTAATTTTGAAGTAATGTTTTGGTCGTTCCTTTTTCAAATATTATCACTTCTATTTCAAATTTCAAATTAAAGCAAATCTTTACCAATAATCCTTAGTACCAAGATCGAGATCACGAGAGGGTATCACACCCCACATCGTGGGACTCCAACTGCCTTGAACCGGACCACATCGGCACGTCAAATTTTATTATTTACTGCTACAAAATAATAATCCAGAACTTATAAATCTCGGGGTTTAAGGTCGCTTCAGCTGCCAGGGCTATATAGCGAACTTATCAATCCCCACCCTGAAGGTACCGTAAAAATATATATTCACATTGGAGCGATCATTACAGTAAACCCAGGGACCTGTTGGCCTAGTGGTTCTTACTTCATTGCCAACCATTTCAGAATGAGACCCGTGATGAATAAGCAACCAACTGACTTAATTATGCAGCCGGATTAAAGGTTTCAAAGGTTTAATTGGCCTCAAAATGGGTGTTGCATGCGAAATCCATAAAGTGAAGGATCCCGACATGTCCTAGCAAATAAGCTCTTCAGCAGCAAACCGTTACAGTTAGAGACCTAATTTTTAGTGTGTCTCTTTAACACATATTGCATAATGACATGACAAACAAAAACAGTAATCCGACAATAAACATCGATAAGAGAACTAATGGAAGCAATGTAAATAAGGACAAAACTGCAAAATTTTTACTTTGCACGTGCATCACGTGGAAGCCGAGGGTAGGCCACCGGCCGGCTAAGGTTGTTTAAATTGACCAGTATCATGTGTACCTGCTTCCCAAAAATTATAGCCATTGGGACGATATTGCAGGCTCAACACATCACAACGTTATACTTTGAATCATCTGGTTTTCTCTGGCACGTGGACTTTGCACCTCTGTTATAAAATATCCGCTCGGTAGATTTTTGCGGATTTTGGATATGTTACGCCCCTATCAATTGCGAACACAACTATGTATATTATAGGGGCTAGAATTTTATGACATGTAAATGCTAACTTGACTGGACTAATCGTGTTCTTATATATGTGGTGTCTTCAAAAAGGAAGGAGAGCTTGGAATTTTAGCATGCATATTGATACTCAATTTGTTAAAAGAAATAATAAAACTTTGCACAAATATTAGATGCTTTTCGAACGTATGTAGATAGAACGAATCGCTACAATTATATTTTCCAGTAAAACGTGTAGGACTTGATAATGTCTCATGAATGGATGAAACTGGTAGCCAAACTGTATGACTTTATTGGGGAATATTATATCAGAGCTTGACAATGAGGGTAAGAATGTGGTAAGATGAAAGAGTAGTAGTTTTTATTGGTTTTCCATAAGACAAAAGTACATATACATACTTGCACATACACATGCATGCATTCAATCTATGGCATATCGATCCACATTTTACATGAAGAGAATTCGTAGGAAAACATGGATGAAATTAAGAGGTGGACAGGGGACAGATAAGGTAAAGACCCTGTCTTCGTTCCCTGTCGCCAATTAACAGATAGGACATATTTCCGGAGGACCGAGTAGATTATAGAACACATACTCACCACCATCATTTCAATTGAAAGCACACCCATAACACACAGACTCACACAACACTCACAGCACCATGTCTCTTATACGAGTCACGCCACCAGGATTGTCATCGCAATCAAGTATCAATATTCTCAGCATACTCCAACAGACTGTGAGGCACGTAACTCTACGGACATGGTTCGTTCACCAAGCCTTTCTTGGATTGAATTCCACAAAAGACAGTCATCGTGCACGTTAGCACACTGTGCAGACCCAATTTAAAGGGTCTGCAGAGATCTTTAGAAAAAATAATGCAGAAGATAAAAATAATGCAGAAAAAATGCAGAAGATCTTTAGAAAAAATACATAGGTTCTTTTCTTCCTTTGAGTGGTCGATCTCTCTCTGGAAAGTTTATAGTAGAATCGGCGGTACTTTTTTATTCTATTTCTATTGGGGCCAATCCCGACAGGAAAAATTGTTCAATTGCAGGGAGTATTGGAGTGCTTAAGGATCCTCTCCACCGAGTCAGATCGGACATGGCGGTTGCCCGCCGCCCCAATGGGGACTAAACCCTCTTTAATCCATCCTATCCTATCTGAAGACGGGCAATGAAGCCACTAGGCCACCCAGCCCCCCCCCCCCCCTGCAGTGAATATGGTGTAGACACACCGCGTGAGCTGGGGCTCTACCTTCGTTTGCCAGCTCGCTCGTCGGTCAGTGTCGCGGCACCATTTACACACGAAGCGGCTCACACGCTAGTGAATGTGAAGGGCTGCCACACCCGGAGGGTCTTTCTTGGAACTGGAATAGTTTATTTTCAGAAACTAAATGGAGCAGAAGCACACTACTTGGGGAGCAAAAATGCTTATGCGCCAAATTATTTATATAACACTGTCCGAGCCTAAAATTTCGGACGCCTGAAAATTCACAATGGACCAAATCAGGACCATGCTACATATCGAGTGGACTTACGCTAATAGTGAAGTGGAGATAGTGAGAGAGAAAGTGAGATAGAGAGAGAGGAGAGAGAGAGAGAGAGAGAGATGAGACCGTCCTGATTTAATTCCATGGAAAAAGGAACGAGCGCTATTGCAATACTACACTGTTCTTGCTTTAAAAGACAACGGGTTCCAAAAATTATGTAATACAGCACATAGGCTCAAGCTACTGGAAATGAACCATCCCTTCTCGCTTCACTTGCACTTTCAATTAAGCTGCGAATCGAGACTCAATATTACTGGGCACGACTCACTGCTCACTGCAGATTGTTTTCCACCGATTACCCTGCGAATATTGATGGGGCTGGAATCGACCACGGTCAGTAATCTGCGGGCTAGAAGCTGTTGAGCGGTGCATCGGTACCTGCCGGTGTTTGAACTGTAATGACACAGAAGATAGAGCGATCCATAAACCCATTGGTTTGAAATTCTTTCATCCTGGAGCCACCATTTGCAGAGAAATAGGGCGAATCCATTGCCACCGTCCCCGCGTCGGCCGCTGTTATCACCGAATAGCCGGTGGCGAACATTAGCCCAGTGTGAGGAACGGGAGGTGTAGGATTGAAGAGTAGCGTGCATGGGTGGAAATCCTGGGTGCTCCCCCACAGTGTTTTGGTTCTCCAATAGGGTTTTTATATGCCTCTTAGTGTTAAGTGTCGGTGTAGTCCCATTTAAGACCCGCCCCCCCCGCCTCTGGCTCGAGAAGAGATCTCCAGCCTTGACAGCGCCTTCAGATAGTGCACCCATTGAGGTTTTTTGCAGTCTGTAGAATGTGAGTTCTGAGAGTAAAAAAATTAAGCCAGGGTATTTCTGCTCTGCGAGATTGATGATCCAGTTCATATTCCATGGAAGTGCCTATATTTACTTTCAGAGTGGATTACAGTCCAATATTTTATAGCCAGCTTCTGTGCTCGACAGGACTAATTCTGAGCTGAAAAAATTTTCAAAGGCTGAAACTAAACAATACGCCTTCCATTACTCCCCAACTCCCGTAAAACAAGAACGACTCTGTCGACAAGGCTTGTCTTTACCGGCTCACAATGACATTCACACTCCCTCCAGCACCTTTACGAGCTGCTCAAGACGGTGAGCTTGTACGGCCCTTTTCCCGGTGGCCAAGGCTTAGTATTTTACTTCAAGCATTGCCTATCTAATTCTGAGCGCTATTAGATGGTCATAAATGCTTTCCATGACAAATTAAAGCAGCCTTTGTCCGTGAATGATGACATTTCAGGGAATGATTCGGAAGACCACCACATGGGAATCAAAGGCAGGGTGACGGCGGGGAAAAGCTTTCCCAAGTGGCGCAACATTTACCCACCCTTGGGACGTCCCGTTAAATATTGGCATGCCACCGATGGCTTTAGAATTTTTGCTTCTTACCATTGTCGCCTTTAACACGCGCATTGACGGGGGCGGGTACCCGCCCCTCGGGTTTTCGGAGATAGCAGAAAAACGGCGGCGCGTAGCGCCGCCGTACTTGGCATGCCTTTTCCCTTATCATTTTTACAACTTCTGTAAAACTTTTAAGGTTAGGTCATCCAAGGTCAGGTCACCAGTACAGGTCAAGTGACCCGACCTCAAAAAAGTTTAAGATAGCATAAGTCGGAGCAGGGTGAACTTATCCGATTGAAACTCATATCACATAATGGCCCCACCGAGTTCTCTAAAATATGTTCCGGTATTTTTGATATCGATGACCTAAGGTCAGGTACGAGGCATGACCTCTCCATTGGAAATACATGGGAAAATGGTTTTTATGGAATAACTCAGTCACGGATGGTGATAGAGCATTTATTTTAGCTGCATTAGACCCGCTTGGGCTTTGCGGTTCTAATGATATGCATTTTATATAATTTGACCCTGACGACCTCAGCTTGGGTCAAATCCTTCATTTGACCTAGCAAGGTCAAATTACATATCATTCGATTTGGCTTGCTGAGAGGAGGTTCAAGTTGTTTTGCTCTATCTTTATGTGTTCAGATGTAATGGCCGAAAAACTGAATTTACATGTTATCCCTATGATGGCATGTTTTGACCTCTCGTGACCTTAAATGTGACCTGACAAAAACATTGTTCAAATGTTTTCAATGGAGAAGTGGATGAGCAGCCCAACGCCGTTTACCGTTTTTCGCTACCTACCGTGGTTCTCGAGATCTTAGGGGGGGCGGGTCCGCCCCCCGTCAATGCGAAGGTGGCTCAGACCCAATGCGCAGGTAACCCACGTCAATGCGTGTGTTAAGCTGTTCGCATGTTAACTGGCTCATTAGTGCTCCCCCACATAGTTTTTGAGCTTTGGCTTCATCTCCACCGCTCGCGTCGCCCATGATCTTCGCCAAGGTAGGAGTTAGTCCTCCAACGCCCATCCGAGAGGGAAAAATATGTGACAATGCCTATGGGCAGATATATATCTTAACAAATGTTTCACAGAGTTCGGATTTAAAGACCTGACATTATTCTCTTTTCCTGTCGGAATTTATATATTTTTGGTGCTGTGATATTTTCTGACTGCACATAGAATTATTTGATTGAGAAGAAAATACCTGCGATGTCAAAATTTCAATATTTGTATTTACGAGCCTACTTATTTTTAAGATGACCATGTTTTGTTTTAATTTTGATGATGAAAACGTAGAAAGGAGCAAGTGGTGCTTTGTCGTACCCTTCCCTTTATTATAACGCTAAATCAATTCCCAGGCAAATAGCATCTGTGTTTGAATGGCCTTGGATCCGTTGTTTCTGTGGAAATACACCGCTTAAAGCACTTTATCTTCATGAATAATACGAGGAAGTCTCTGCAAAATTTAGTTGGCAGCTAATGCCTTGCATTGCATGAGTTGAATATTTCTGACCCCATAAACCCACGGGTTGAGTATCCTTCTAAGCACTGCAAAAAGCAAATTTTCAAGTAATAGATATGCAATGACTTCCAAGAGTTAGTTATCTGGGTTTGAGGGTACACCAACCGGATGAGATTATAAAGCACCCGCCATGACTCCCCGGAATGAAAATGGAAGTTGTTTGCTAGTAGTGTAACTAGACAAAAAATAGGTAAGGCTGGAAGAGCTTGTGACATATCCTCAGACAGTCAAATAAAAAACATAATAGCAATGTCAAATAAACCGAGGATCAAAAAGGAAATGGCTTGAATTATTCAGGGCTTAGGATGCCCTACTGCAACCCTATCTTCATTATAACGCTTGGCCAATGCATCAGCACCAAAAACTATCATAAAAGAAAAGCAACAGCTTTTGCAGCAGGCTAAACTTTTTTAGCTTTGAGCTCTAAAAGAAAACCCGACTCATGCCTCAGAACCATAAAAATTTGGGAAGAGGAGATACACTATACTTATCCACCTAATCCACATCATACCTGTCAGCCTATGCCTCGACTCACGGTCTGTGCCTTGGTCCATGGATATGCCAACTAGTAATGCTTTCTGCTTTTCTCCGTTAAGCACCAGCGCCATCTCTCACCTTCTCCAGGATCGGTGAGGCTTTCAGTCCGTTGCTCTTGACCTCAGAGTCAGGCCGCAGCTCGTCGAAGTCGAAGAGAGAGTCGATCCCGGTGTGGAGTCGAGAGTCCTGACGGCGCTGCTCTCGCTTTAGAGCAGAGTCGAAGATGTCCTGCATGACCGGCGGTGCCTCAGCGTGCCAGTTGGACGTGCTGGAGAGACTGCTGGTCGTCAGGTCATTTTTTCGGTCAAACGCATCCCTAGTCTACAGATCTGTCTGTGCTGAGCAAGTCACTGATGCCCTCGTTTTTTCAAGTTTGTTGTCGTTCGCCCAAGTGCAGTCGGCTACTGTTGCCGCTATTTTTCTGTAGCCTTGCCAGAGTCGTCACGGGATGTTTTTTGGCACTACAACCATATGTCCTTCACCCACTGGCGAGCCTAGCTGTTGCATGTGACAGAGAAACCGTTCTCCGCTCACAGATGTCACCTGTGGCTACACTTCTGTGGGCAGGTCTCATGACGTCGTCACGCTATATGATCACGCCATCTATAGACAGGTCACTCAGTGCTCGCCAGGCAGTCGCAATCCACTAACAGTAACTGGGCCAACGATTTAATGCAAGATTACTACCCAGGCAAAGTTTGCATCCTCACTTTCTTGTACTCCGCTAAACTTTTTAGAGGTTTTATTGTTCGCTCAATCTTGGTGTCACCGTTGGCTCTCTTCCCGGTATTAACTGAGTGAGTTATTCACGTTTATGGAACCAAGCAAATGTAGGTCAAATACCTGCCCACAATATCGGATAGCACGAGCTACGCAGAAAACCTCCAGCCTGAATCTTACACCCAATCCAGCACCAGAATTCCTTCTTGCCGGCTGAGGTCAGGTCAGGTCACAGAGGTGCCAGGGAGTCGGGCAGCAGTCGCTGGCAGTGCGGACCACGATAGGAGACTGGGTGCCGATCTGCAGCCGACAACGTCACACATCGACCGACCATGTCGCCAGGTAACGATACAAGCTCTCATCGATTGGCAGCGGGCCCGGTCTTGCGCCATAACAAGAACCCTGGCGGCGCAAACAGCATGGCTCCCGCTGCTGCACACCTTGGGTGGTGGCATGGATCAGAAAAAGGGAAAGTATGGCAGTGAGAGGTGTATTTTTGCCGATTTCTTGGCGCCAACTGATTAGAGAGAGAGTCAAAAACACTGTAAGGCATGCGAAGTCAGAATGGCTTACTTTTCGCGGGATTTTTATTTGGCTGGAGCTTTAATTCCTTCGAATTTCCAGGCAACTTTTCAAAAGTCCATCAGAAACATGGTATGAGCTGGTTCAAATGTGCACTTTTCTCAGTGTTCATCATTATGAACACATTTCATTTTGTGTACATAGATGGATTAGGTGTAATCGGGGGACACTTGGCCCTCCCCCACACCATCGACTCTCGGCGCCCCCCCAAATAGTAACGACGCCTCTCCCTCCCCTGAAAGGTCGATTGTGCCCCCCAGAAATTTTGTTTTCCGCCAGGATGCGAGTATCGATGCTCCGGATTCGGCGCCCTCTTGATAGGTTTTCCTGTTGAAAAGTGGCGCCTCCTGGCTCGGAAAGCGCTCCCTGACGGCTGCCGGAGCAAAGTTCGTATGCCTTAAGTACGTGTGGCTAAAGTAAGTACGAAAAAATACGTAGGCAAATGTACGCCACACATAAAGTTCGTATGGCAAGAATACCTAGCAAAAGTACGTACACAAAGGATGTAAGCAAATTTACGAAGGGTCTCAAGTTTGTATGCCCAAAAGTACGCAGGAATAAATACGCACGCAAACGTAAGTAGGCAAATGTACGTAGGGTACAAAGTGCGTATGCCAGAATTATGTAGGAAAAGTCACGAACCCAAAACCTTCGCCTTGACGTGGGGGGGGGGCGGGTACCCGCCCCCCTAATATCTCGAGAACCGTGCTAGGTAGCGAAAAACCGTAAAGGGCGTTGGATAACCCATCCACTTCTCCATCGAAATTATTTAGACCATTTGTTTTCAGGTCACATTTAAGGTCACTAGAGGTCAAAACATGCCGTAATAGGGATAACATGTAAATGAAGTTTTTCGGCCATTTCATCTGAACAAGTGAAGATAGAGCAAAACGATTTAAACAATATGAATCCTCGCAGCAAGCCAAATCGAATGATATATGATATGACCTTGCTAGGTCAAATCAAGGATTTGACCTGACCTGAAGTCAGGTCAAGGTCAAATTGGGAAAAATGCATATCATTAGAACTGCAATGACGAGGCAAATCTAATGCAGCTAAAATAAATGCTCTATCTCTATTCATTACTAAGTTATTCAGTTAAAACCATTTTTCCCATGTATTTCCAATGGAGAGGTCATGGCTCGTACCTGACCTTAGGTCATCGATATAAAAAATACCGGAACATATTTTAAAGAACTCGATAGGGCCATTATGTGGTATGAGTTTCAATCGGATAAGTTTTCCCTGTTTTGACCTATGCTATCTTAAACTTTTTTTGAGGTCAGGTCACTTGACCTGTACTGGTGACCTGACCTGAAATGACCTAACCTTAAAATTTTGACAAAAGTTGTAAAAATGATGAGGAAAAGGGTAGGCCGAGTACGACGGCACTATGCGCCGCCGTTCTTATGCTATCTGCGAAAAACCCGAGGCGGGCGGGTACCCGCCCCCGTCAATGTGCGTGTTAAAGAATGCCCAACCCATGAAGTAAGTAAATTTGATATACTTTGACATTACACATTATAGCCAGAAACAAGAATAAAATCCCCGAAAAGCCTAGACCGATACCGATAAGAAAGGGATCATTCTTCTGGTCCGATCCTGCGCACCCCTCTCGCTTTCACCCCCCTCCCCACTCTATCTGTCTCCCCCACGCATCCCTGGTGACGCTGCGCAACCGTAATGCATTTACTACGGTGCCGCCGCTTTAGCCTTCCTCTTTAACCGAGTGAAACCAGCAGCTCTAGACTCGAACTCAGGATGGACTCAATAAAGATGGTCTCCCACTATTCTTAGGTATTTCATTGCTATACAGGCTCAAATCGCTTGACAACAAATCCATTGCTAGCTCCTTCAGCCCTTCAAATCCAACATTCGATATGCTGTCACTTTAGCAAAGTAATGTATTCTGCGCCAGATAATTGGGACAAAAATAAGACTGTAACAATCAAAGTTATGGTTTGAAGCAGGATGTAGCCGGTGTTAGGACATTTACGTTGGGGGTCTATATTGCCCAGCAAGAGTGCAATTTAATTAGTACCGACTTAGTGTTATTAAAAAAAATAAGGCAAACTAGAATTCACGATACCCACAAACTTATGTTCTAATAACATCATGCCGTATGCGTTCTCAGGTTCTGCAACTGAAAGAGGATTTCACGGATGTACAAACATATTTTCCTTTATGAAGTACAATCAGGCAATGGAACGTGCATTTGCACATGCAATGTATCATGGGCATGAATTTTGTTCCAGAAGCGAGAGAGGAAGACTGCCTCCATAGGTGGATCAAGAAGACAATAACATTCATATCCCCCTCCACCCCCCGCCAGGGTTTGGAATGGGTGGATGAAGATTGAGAGATATAGAAATATAAACAGTGCAGGTACATATGTACATACAACACATGTAGCATGCATTACAGGGCAATACTGAACAGCCAGTGAGTTGGCGAAATCCCTAGGTAGTTCGCAAACTTCCAGCTTTCGCACTTTCCCTGTAACATGAGGTGTGTCTGGGTCTTGGACTGGAAATAAATGGATATCGAAAGGGATATTAAAACCATTGGAGGGTTGGTTTGGCCAGGTGCTTTGGGTTGTCCTGGCTCTGGAGACATATATTGGTTCCAATTATTATCAATTTAGCCATATTTTTGTACGTCATTTAGATTTAGATTAAAAAGCATGGTGCGCAGCAGGATATGGGCCAGATTTATCGGGGAAACTTCAGATGTGTGCCGGGTTTCTTGGTGAAACTTCGGATATGTACCAGATTTGTCGTGGAATCTTCAGATATGTGCCGATTTTGTCGAAAAAAACTCGGGATAGGGGAGGTCCACCTTAAAGGCTCACTTTTGGTCAGCTAAAATTGTAATGTTGTTTAGCGAAGAATATCTATTAGTCTATGTTTCAGCTATCAAGAACTACACGAGCCCATCAAAATAAAATCACGTGCGTCTTGCAGAGTGTAGGTACAAGGGCGAGTCGCATTGATGCCCATGCTTGTGCGTAGGCCAATCGAAGTTTTGTCAAACAGGCGATTGTATGATTTTATATAGCTCGCATGCACAAGAACTCTCAACGTTTTTTCAAATAGAATTTTAGACTCTGTCGAGCGAAAATTAAATTTTCCTATCTCTTAAACATGCGACGCCCCGCTACGTGACTCTCCGGACATCTCTTAAGAAAGTCTCAAAAATGTTCAGCGTTTCAGCGTGAGCTAGTCCGCAGCTCAGTTCAGCTCAGCTTACGATGACAGACTAATACAATATTTTTATAAAAGAAGTTTACAAGTTTACGTAGTTAAGAAAGATTACATCAAGGGTGCAGAAACGTATTTGCTCTATCCCCGGAAAGAACAGGAGCACGTGAATTCTGTGCAACATAGACTGACCGCTTTATTATACCAGGTTATCCACCATCTCAGTGGCTGCTAATAACAAAAGCCTGCGTACTCATCTCGCGTTCCACCCGCCCACCCTATGGTCTGGATTTCTCGGGCAAACTTCGGATATGTGCTGGGTTTGTCGGGGAAACTTGGGATATATACCGGGTTTGTCGGGAAAACTTCGGATATGTGTCGGGTTTGCCGGGCAAACTTCGGATATGGACCGGTTTAGAAATGATTTTCCTTGGCCATGACATAATCTACACCTCGGTAGCTGAAATCACCCAGCAACCGCCTTGCTTAGTTATTTTGACTTAACGGCGCGCCAATCGTGAGGTCATACGGCACCCCCAGCGACCATGTATTTGGGTCATGAAACCTTGCCAGCGGTCTGCGCAGGGATGGAATTTATTTTCCCCTGAATCGTCAACCAGGGATCACCATAGACCTTCAACATCGAAACTATGAAGTAGGGAAAGAAATTACGTGCGGAAAATCCAAACCAAACTGACCGGCCAAGCACTAGAAAAACTTCCATGAGAGCCGAGACCATACAGAGTGATTACAGTGATTAGCAAGATAACGTAATAGGATGGTAGGGTAATAGATAACACGACCTCACTCCTCCATTTGGATTCGGGGGGTACGGTATACGAAAACCAAAGACTTGTCCTAAAACCACTTAATAAAAGAAAAACAATTTTGGAAACTTTAGCCATTTCCTCTCTCCAATCAAGACACTCGTATGTACATATCTCTGTCACTGCCTCCACCGTTTACGCTTTCAAAATTTAGATTCGTACGATTAACCTGAAAATGAAAGAGATAAGGTCCTGTGGCAAGAAGGTATCTGAGTGAGTGTCAATCGGATATTTGGCAGTTGCACCCGCTGCCGGTCAGCCAACCTACGACAGGTGGACGGCAGCTGCAGCGTGCTACAGTAAAAAATTGTCACTTGTATGGGGGACAGCTTTTTAGAATGGAACGACAGGCAACGTGCTTGCCATGAGCCGGCAAAACTTTTGCTGTTCACTTCTCAGTGGAATGCGTTGACTTATTTACTGTGGTTAAAATGATCTGGGTATGTTCCCCTCAGCGCGCGGAAAACCAAGCAGCCCGTTAGCTCAGTCGCTGACGCAACGGTGGAAGATTTATTGAGAACTGGGTTTCAATCCCTTGGGCGGCTTAGATTAACTTTTGCATCGGTGTTATTTTCCAGCGTTTTTTGACACCGCTTGCAACGGTGTCAATGCTACACATATCTGTACAGCTGTCAGCTGCATAGACGCAAAAGCTGCATTACTGCACATTTACACATAGCTGTCCAGTAAGCTACATGGGGGATTAAGAAATATGATTGCCCAGTTGTCTTTGCACTAATGCACCATTGCTCGCATTGGATGTGGATTCAGCAGATAAGCTTAAAAGGCATTGGGTTTTTAAAGACGGCAGCTTTCTTTAGTTGACATTTTGTTGGTGGCAGGTTTGAGCTTTCTTTCTCCCCTGGTTATGTGACAACGCGCGCATGCAGTGCTTCCCGAAGTTCACCAGTCCCGTTTAGTCCCACGGCACTGGGAGGCTCTGGCTTTTGACAGCAGTCATTGACCCAAACCACTTTAAACAGCGAGCCATAAAAAAAAACTAATAACAATATAATTAAAAAAAGTAGGTATATGGTATACACACAACGAATCAGCCTTAATGAACCCATGACCCTCCATGATTCAGCAGTACTGCGAGCGAAATAAGTAATACAATTCGTTCAACGTGGATCTCCAAGAGTATTTCTCTCTTGATGCTGACTACCAAATCGCTTAGATTAAAAAAATGAAATTTGAAAGCCTTTTGCACGTGAGCCTTGAACAGGTGGAGGATATTTGGGCATTAGGATGACGCATAACATGCCTCGTTGGCTGGAATGACAAGCCTGGTCTGCTTCAACATATTTGAAATACGGTTCAAAATATGATGATGTTATTGTTGAGTGTGGTTATTCATTGAGAGCATTGATATCTAAGTAAGAGAAATGTCACTAGCTTTGTATCGAGAGGTGCAAGCTCAACGGTGGAAAACTGCAAAACTATATCCGTTTTTTTCGTAACGGCATTCAGTCAGTCAGAGAGGGTAGTGAAAAATTATCGTATTAAACAGAGATGCAGCTGCATGGGAAACAGCAAATACTTTTGTCTTATGTTCCAATGCATGCAGCTGACTACAAACTTTTTTCGAGAAATTATTCATGCAGCTAAAAAAGGACACACCCACTGTTTCTTACAAAGCTGAGGAGACGGGGCCGTAAACGTCACCCTATTGGCGAGGCATCTGTGCGCAATGGCCTTGCTTGGGCCTAAAACGGGTTGGACTATGCCTTTCTGGCATCCTCGCTTGACGACTGACGTGGCTACAGTCGGCAGCACCGAGTGGCATCCCCGTCCGTCCCGCCCCAGAAACTGCATTTACTGATCACCACGTGGCCAGGATTTCAGATTCCTGGTGAGGGATCCGTGACCTGGATCCGATCAATGTCTGACACATTGTGAAAACTCTGTAGCACCTGCAGTGAAAAACGTTACAACTTCTGTGGGAAGAAATCTGTCCGTTCTCAATGCAAGCCTTGGCCATGGAATTTAGTTCTGAATTATTCATATTTGCAAATGCCACAGTGCTGGATCATTAGCATACTGCGGTGGTATGCTTAGTTAAGAGAATGCCGAAATGTCATGCAGTCACGCGTTGACTCCTTAGTAGCGCCATAAGAGCTAAACTCCAGCACCGAGGCCGTAATTATGCGCCTTGTACGCAATATCCTTACATTGAATCCCTTAAAAAGTAAACACACGAAGTCCGGTAAAGACGTGTAGATTCGAAACCAGCTACTGTATTTTGCAGTGCAGTATAGTTGCTTGCAATGCAATTCAGATCAATAACAAGGCCACCAGAAGTGAAAGAAGGTCTCAAAAGACGCCGTAGAAAGTGACATTTCTAGTCCTAGCTTCTGAGGAAGTAGAGCTTCGACAATTATTGAAGCAGAATCAATGTTCTCTTCTTATGCCTATTAGAATTTTGATTATGCTACGTCAAGTCTTAAAACTGGCTTAACCAAAGTTTTGGTCAAGACCAACCGGTGACCTGGTATGGTCATAGCACTAATCAGTGGTATCACGGTGGCAAAAGGCAAACACAAAATACACGCCCACACACGCCGTAGGACCTGGGCCAATGGTGGAGGGGACAAGGGGGGTAGGTTATCATAAAAACAGAGTTAAAAATCTAGGCTGGAGATGGAGGCTAATGTGTCTGATAACCCCACCTCCGAAATTCAACTCTATACAGCTAGAACAGCACAAAAACCATATTGATGCAATGCGGATTTGTAATTGAAGCACACAAAATTTTAGCGAGACCCAGACCCAGTAGCGTCGGATCATCTGGATTTGGCTCTCGACCCACCGGGAGCATCGGTGACCCCTCAAGGATTTTTTTTAGAATAACAGACAAACAATGAGGTGCAGCACCGCAGTTGAGGGGTCTTCCTCTCACCCATCATTTTCCCACAATCTCCGAAATTTTTTATCCCGGGCCACACTAGTTCAGGTAACCAGGTGATATCAAACAAGATCACCTCACTTCAACTTTTGAGGTCTATAATGAATAAATTTTCAGGTCGATCGGTTTGAAACTTTCTTTATGGCACCTCCAGGGTCTACAAAATTTATTTCCGGGATTTTTTCGCCTTGGTGCCCTGAGGCCAGGTCACGAGGTGACCTCCCAAAGAGACAAAGCATGGGGAAAAACTTTCTTATGATCTAAAAGTCGCAAAAATGATTACAAATGCTCAGATTTCTCAGAAAAGCACTATTGGCCACCCTCACATGGATTCCAGGGACAAAATTTGCCCTTTGACCTTTCTGAGGTCAAACACAGTATTTTGACGATAAATTTTGGCATAATCAAGCAAGAGCGCTGAATTAAACGTCGTCGTGTATGTCTCGTCACTGGCTTTCATTTAGTAAATGGCAAGGTCATATTCTGACCTTTCGTGACCTCAAGTCATGTTGGGTCAAGAGTTTCCCTCTGGAGGTCAAACCACCGGCGGAAGGGCATTACGTTCCACATAGCAAAGGAAGTCCTGGCATTCTCCTATCTAATTTTTTTCCAGATCTCAATAGCTACCTAATGGCATAAGAGCTATGCCAAGGTTTCTTAAGCGTTGCATATTTTAGTGGAAATAGCCTATCGTGACCAAACTTGAACTCTGGAAGTCAAACCATTGAACTTAGCGTTTAAACATTCAAAGTAAAATCATTCTGAATTCAAACGTTGATAAGTTTAGATAAGTCAGGATCGTCATCCCAGCCTTAACGTACAAGGTACGTCCTGGCCTATTATGCGGGTCTAGGATAGGCTATCACTTAACAGCAGTGGCTTAAGAGGTAAGGGAGGGATCAGCGTAAGTATATGTGTTCTGGGGTAGGACTTCCTTACATTATTGATAGTATTATTGATGCTAGACGTATATGCTTTTGACGTTTAACTTTGGGCCCGATTTACAGGCTGGGAAAATGGCTATGATGGTTGAATTAGTTTGGCTAGTCACAAGTGATGGACTTAGGTCACAGATAAGGCTCAGGTTTTTTTTTAGGTAATTTATCTTTGATGGTGCTTTTCTGCAACCAGATGTATACTCTTTCAACGCTTAACGTTGGGCCAGAGATACAGGCAGGGAAAAAGTGTTTATTAATGATTGATCAGATTAACTAGCTCATAGAGATGTTTTGATTTTAGGGGTACGTACTGGGGTTGGGGTTTTTGAAATATGCAACTAATTATTGATAATACTTTTCTGCAGCTAGACGTATAACCATTCGACACTTAACGTTGGGCTAGAGGTACAGGCTGAGGAAAAGTATTTACCAATGATTGTTCACATTAACTAGCTATAAAAGTTGCATTTGTTTGAGAGGTACATACTAAGGGCAAGGAATAAGTATAATGTAAAATTTATAATGTGTGTTTTTTTTACAGCCACACGTATACTCTTTCGACGCTTAACGTTGGGCCAGAGGAGCAGGCTGTGGAAAATGGTTTTATCAATTACAAAAAAGTGGACCTTGACCACTAGGTACAATCTTAACTAAATAATTCGAGGGAGGCTTTTATTGTAAATATAGCATCATCTTAAAGGGAAAGTATGCAGTCTTTACACCGATCTAGTATCACGTCTACTAGTGCTTAATAGGTAGTTTTTGGTTAGCATTTTAGCTGCAGTCGACGGAAAAAATATATATAAGAAGAACAGAAATATTCAAATAACGGATAAAGGTACTTCAGCAAGTTTTTCACTGTTAATCAAAAGCTAGTGTTTGGCTGATATAAAAGAAAAGACTGTCACAAATACTGCTCTAGGTTTGTCGTATTGTCGGCATTACTTTTAGGTTAGAGGTACCAATATGGTTGTTGTCACGACATCCAATCTTATTTTTAACGATTCATTCTAAAAGGCATTTTTGTGTGAAGCTCAATTCGAGGTCTGGCTATACTAGGACTGAGAATTTTGATATTTACTCCACGATTCTGATGAAGGGCTGTGCCCGAATATACAATCTTCAGTGTTTTTTACATTTCCGGATTCGAGGGGAGAGGCCAGGGAACATCTTAACAACTCATTCTGAATTCACACAAGCTTTCCAATTCACTTTGTAAATTTGTGCTAACTCATATATTTTCGGAGTTAGAGGGGGCACCGATGGCCCCCGGTGGGGCAAAAGTGGCACTGGGCCCCCGGTGGGGTGTGGATTAAGGGGGTGGTGGGACACCTTGGACCTCATTTCTTGCCAGTTTTCAAATTAAGGCGAAGGGGTCTGGGCGCACATTTGGCCTATCCTGTTTTGTATGTGCAGAATTTCGTGTTTTCGAGCCCACTCAGGGGCGGGATTTTATGTCATGCCCTAGTTCAAGCATAGCTCATTCCCCTTCTTCCTCCAATGCCATATAACCTTAGGAGTTGGTGCGTCATTAAACACCAAACATTATTATCATAGCATTAAGATGAAAAGTTAGAGCATTAAGATGCTTAACCACCCTCAGCAGGTCTTGTGTATCAAACATTTTAGGAGAACAACTGTACCCCGTAGCATCATTCCTTCACCTATGTTTGCATCTTAGCCAACGGCCAATTCATTTGTACATTAACGTATTAATTCATTCATATTCATATTCATTAATAATCATCTGTATTCAATATTTGTATGTTTTTTAGGATCCTGAGAAATTACACCACGGGTATTAAACAGCTTCCTTAGAAAGCTCATCCGGTTTTGTTCACGTGCCTTAGTGCATGTAGGCAATCCATGTCCTTGTCTCAAAAATAGTGGCACCAGCATAAAAACTCGCACAAATCAACACTTCATCGATCATTCAGCGGAAGTTTCGATATCTAATCAAGTCTCCTGGGCTCATCTTCCGCTGCCACAGTTCTGCCTACGCTCATCTCAGCTTACTCAA
Organism: Lepas anatifera; assembly: GCA_034440635.1. Lineage (NCBI taxonomy): Eukaryota > Metazoa > Arthropoda > Thecostraca > Lepadidae > Lepas > Lepas anatifera. Next base: position 1,820,219 of record JAOTON010000772.1, on the reverse strand, counting down.
CACGAAACCAGACGGTTAAGCTCTCCAATCAGGGATGTTCCATTGACTACACACCTTTATTTATAACTCGGAACCCAAATTTCTGAATTACTTCCTCGCAATGTGTCAGTCGACTACAGCGCCCAGAGCATCTCACTTGATGTATATATCTCACATAGCTTATTCGGAGCGTCAGTGATATTTTTCCACCTCGCGCGCGCGCCCGGATAAAACTGACTTCCAGCGGGAGCACGGTGTCAGTGGAAGCTCGGGGGACACTGACCAAAGGTGGCGGTGTTCAGTCTGACCAGGGGAGTGAAATGTCTGAAAAAGGATGTCAGCATTAGTCCTAGTCTGTCCGACATCGACATGGCGGAGGTCTACCCTGAGCAGTCCTTCCTGGCCATGGCCAGCCGACGTCCAAGGAACAGAGGTATGTACCACTTCATATATCTGAGACCGCAGATGAGCACAATCAAAATAGTGCAGAATGAATACGAGTGTGTGAACACGAATTGCATGGCTGTGTCATGCTAATCCACGTCATGGCTATTCTAAGAAAATATGCCACAAAAAATATTTCAATTACAAGTAGTAATAATAGCTGATGCATTACCAAATTTTTATCCAGAGCATGTACTAACTTTTGCCACGGACCATCCAGCTGCTGTGGATCCTTAAATTTGATAAATTATAGTATCTATAGTGATAAACTTGATAATGATTTTTTAATTATATTCCAAACCGAGGGAAACGCTCTGTATTTTGCATTTAAAAATGTCTGACACAGTAGCCGAATCTTAACTTTACTTTATACAACTTCGGGAAGCTGGTGGATGGAAGTGTCACGGCATTTCTAGGGAAGAGGCTAGAGAACTGCTCATATTTTTTAGGTGATGGGAGGGGGTCATTGGCGGCGTTGGATGAGAAAGAGGAATGAGCGAAGCTTAAGCTGGGGCAGGACGTCAATTCCTGCCTGTGGTTGGGCTCGAACCTGCGAGACTCTGCAGAACATACAAAACGCCGCGGGCCGGGCCGAGCGCGAGTGCTAACCTCCTGCGCGACCCAGACCCCCTGGAGAATTAGTAATTAGTTCACTCAACATAAATATGAAAAGGCAGATCTTTACCATCCATACATCTGACCGATGTTTCGGTCATAATATCTTATGTAGGTTGTAATAATTTTTCCATTTCGAGTTCTGCTTCGCTACAATCAATACCTTTGGAGAACTAAACTGCCTCCGCAAGCAAAAAGTTCGGAACCTTGGACTGACCCTGATTTACTTTGGTAGACACAGACAGCGAGTCGGGCCGAAGCAAGAAATCCTTCAGCTCTGGCACCGTGTCTCTCTTCAGCTTCACATTTGAGGACCCCTCCTGCACCTTCAACCCCAACACAGCGCGTGGCAGGCGCATGTTCGTCCTACAGGTGAGAAACCTTCAGCTCCATTACATCGCGTGGTAGATGCCGGCTCAGGTGAGAAACATTCCGCCCCATCACATCGCGTGGCAGGCGCATGTTCGTCCTACAGGTGAGAAACCTTCAGCTCCATTACATCGCGTGGTAGATGCCGGCTCAGATGAGAAACCTTCCGCCCCATCACAGCGTGTGGCAGGCACGTGTTCGTTCTACAGGTGAGAAACCTTCCGCCCCATCACAACGCGTGGCAGGCACATGTTCGTCTTATAGGTGAGAAGCCTTCCGCCCCATCACATCGCATGACAGACACATGTTCGTATTACAGGTGTGAAACCCTCCGCTCCATCACAGCGCGTGAAAGATGCCTGCTCAGGTGAGACGCCTTCTCCGACACCCATCTGGCTTTGCCTATGTAGATGGTCTTATAATCAGGATTTTAGTCCTGAGCTTTGTATACAAAGTTCTCATATCCTAAGATAATTTCTTATTATCTGAAACAGAAAACTATCTGCTGGCCTCCTTCTACGGGCATCATGACCTCGAAAATAAGTCGGCATAAGAATCAATGATGAGCTCACCTGGTCATCCAAATACTACAATCGTGAGACAAAATATGAATGGCAGCTTGTTGTTAATTTTGTTGGGTACTCAAAAATGGGCTCCGTGAAATAAATACGCTTGCTAACACATGAATTCGATTCACATGCAAAGCCTACTATGACAGTAAGCCTGCTCTGATTTTTTTCTTCAGAAGTGCACTTGATGACTCGTTAAACAATTTTTTTCAGATGTTGCTGCTTCCCTTCGTGCCCATCCTGGCCCTGGTTGTACAAAACATCTACGCAATGGGCACGGCGCTTCGAAACCAGCAAATTATGATCGGCCTGCAACACACGGTGAGCTATTCTTGCAACTTATTTTTAGCTACCTATTATGTTGTAAGAAATGTGACCCCTAATCAATTAAGTCAATACAACACAAGCAAATAAGAACATCATTAAATGGTTAGCTAACAGCTATATTTCCATACACACTTGAATATCATATCCAATTGGTGACAGCTGATGAAAGGAGTAAGATGTGAAGCTTTAGGCTTCATCACTCATTATTTGCTTGACGAAAAAATATAAGTGTAATTACTTAATCATTGAAGTATTAAAATTAACTTCTTCACTAAGAAAAACAACAAAAATCGAAACTTTCGGCTATATTTTCCTACCCTTCGTCAGCAATTGAGTCGACTAACAAGCATACAAAGTAGCTTATAAGCATGGTGATTAAAATCTAAGTACGCATTTCAAAGTGGAAAAACGTGCAAAGGCAAGCTGATCACCTACAAAAAGTACTGATATCAAAGGGTAAGAAAAGGGAAAAGTACGTTTATTCCAAGTGTGAGTTTTAAAAAGGCAAGCTTTAATGGCATTGCTTTTCTTGGTGGAAGAGCTCATTTTAACTCATTCATTTTTTTGCTTAGATAAGCTGGCTGCTTCAAAATTTACTCAACTGACAGACCAAGGTGCTACCTCCCAACCTGGAGATACACTGGTTAAAATAAAAAATATGCAGCTGCCACAAGCAAAGATCTCTTCTGCAGCAAATATATTTCTACAGACATTATCTTTTATTTCGCTCTTTACCTGCCTCAATCTCTCCCTGAGTTCTCTCTCTCTCCCACCTATCACTCTCCCCTATATTTGCCCCTCTCTCTGAGCTGCTTCAGATTGAGGACACGGCGAACGTTGGCCGGTTTCTACTGGAGATGCAGCGGGAGCGATTCGAGGTCTCTCGCTATGTCTTCTGGGCCCTGCCAAACCAGACAGACGGCCACGACATCACCCTCACCACCAACATGACCTCGCTAGGTAGGTGCTTGGTCCTCTGTGAACTGCTGCTCACTCGAGTGAGTTGCGTGTATTTTGCTAGGTGATATAAATTTAAAACATACAAAGGGGCGTGGATAAAAGGTGGGTATTTGTCCTGCTGAGTTCCAGGTCCGGGGTTTAAGCCCGGTTGGGTGCATTCAGGCGAGTGCAATCTTATGATTATCCCCGTGATTAATGCCGTTATATGTGATTTGGCGACTGCTTATGCCCTTAACGCCAAACTGGAACAATTATAATTGCTATCAAGCAAGGTATAGATAGTTGGTAGAATTGTTACACCTAATTGCTACATTAACGAAGAAGAGTGTTGTGGGAATGACCTAGGAACCTAAAAATATGATAAAACAGAAAACAGTAAAAGTGCTAAAAGACAAGGCTAAAAATGCGAAAGTCGAGAAACTAAAACGCCTAAGCCCTAAAAATACAACAAAAGGCTAAGACAAGGTAAAGATAAAAAGCGTGGGATGAGGTAAACGCAACCTTTCGGTCCTTTACCGTCGTCAGGCGAGGAATGCAAGGTCGAGGTGGCTAGAGGCCTGAGGTAAACTTTTTCCAAACACCAGTGGAGGCCTTAGGTAAACTTTTGGTTGAAGCGAGAAGTGCTGACAGTCCCAGCACCCTCTTACCGAGGGAGCAAGGGAGCACTGTGAGTGGTGTGTGTTTGTATGCCTGTGAGTGTGTGTGCGTGTGGGTGCCCGTGCATGTCGACTTTACCGCAGGAGTGACCAGGATGATGTTTGAGTGTTGAGAGTTGGCCTGTACCGCCGGATTAGGAACGATTTCACGATTTTTCTGTCTGGGCCATCTCTCGCGTATTTTAGAATTTGGATATTCAGGCTGCCTGTTGTCAGTTCATCATTCGGATGCATGCTTTATCTGTGCTGTCCGAAAGGTATTCCCTGCCTCTTATTTCTAGCGTCACATAAGTGTTCGTTGAATTTGAGTCTAACGGCCCTCTGGCTCTCACCGATATAACATGCCTTGCCTGGTTCACAAAGCTTACAATCAATCCTATAAAATTAAATTTTTGGCGTCACACTTCCCATTGATACCTGCATGACAAGCGTGGCAGAAGCGACCTCTCCCAGGGCACTGTACTGGTTCCAGCGCCGATCTGACTAAAAGATCCCTCAGATACGTGCCGCTTCTCCACGCCACTTGCATGGGAAGGCCAAAGTTTCTTACAATCTGCTTGACCGTTTGATTGCACGATCTGCTTTATGATTTCTAATAAACTATTTATGACATAGACCCTTTGTCAATCCAGCTTAGTTTCGATTTACTCTCAGTCCTTATCAGGGGTGTGGATTCCTATATATATATATATATATATATATATATATATATATATATATATATATATATATATATATATATATATATATATATATATATATATATATATATATATATATATTTTGGGATACCTCGGCACCCCAAATGATGTGCTGGGCACCCCCATTGGTGATTCGGGAACCCCCACCAAGAGGTGGAAGTCATTAAAGTCATTATAGAGTGGGTAAATAGGGGACATTTTTAACAAATACCTGTTCCACAGCGTTATAGTGGCATTCTGCATCTGACCTACAGCTTAATATTTTATCACACAACGGAAAGCCTCAAACATTATGGACAATAAAAATCGATAATGTTTCGAGTCTCGGATTCGATTATGTGCCTTTTCACTATCCAACACGGAGCAAAGCAGCACGTGTTTCCCTCTTCTAGTATATTATCTGGTTGTACTTCAGCAGCGCTCCCTATTCCGCTTCCGTTTTCACTCTCTATAACTTGTCCGACGGTTAGGGTTTAGATTTATGAACGTCTCTCTCCTCCATCCCTCGGTTGCTTTGGGACTGGGCCCCAATCCTCTCCACTCAGCAGAAACCCATCGCGACGCTCCCGACTTCAGCGAACTCGGCCGCCGGCTAGCCTGTGCTGACTGCCGCCGTCTCGCGTGTACCGAAGAGCAGCCTCGGATGGTGTGAAAAATAATCAAGCCTATAGAGAGCAAGGTATGGCTAGAAATGTTTGAAAAACATAATGTTTATACATCTCCTGGTTCATGGTTTAAAGCTCTATAATTTTCATGGAGACATTTCCGCAGAATTTCTCAAGATACAAGTGAACGCGCCTCCACCAATCAGCGGCCGCCATCCGCCAGCAGCCACGATTGCCCGCGGGGCACAGAGGTTAAAGGGGTCATGCTGGGCGCCGCTGCCGCCGTGTTCAAGCCTCTGTGGGGAGAGGTCGCGGGCGGATTGTAATACTCACATGTGTGGTGCTGAAAATGGTGGTCGTTGTGCCTGGTGTCAGACTGGGGGAGAGGACAGGTTTATGGGACATTCTGTGCACGTGGGTTAATATAAGGGCGAGGTGTTTATGCAATGTGCAGAGTCAATAACACTGGAAAAACATGAGTGCGAGCTAATTCAATTATTTCGGTATATGAGTATGCTTGGCGGACAAAATTGCTGGCACCAATTTCGAGTCCATAGTATTTTTCGGTATCAAGGTAGATGACGCAGCTTTTCAATACTTTTTTAAATTGGCATACTTATTAGTAATACTAATTAGTAACCAACGTGACCATGGCCGTGAAATTTATAGTGGGGGAAGACATGTGAACCTTGGTAATGGGGCTGCACATGGAAGACTGTAATTATGTGTCCCAATAAATGCTTCCTAGTGTATATGTGTGGGTTTGTGCGTGTTGCAGTGTGGGTGTGGGTGTGGGTGTGGGTGTGGGTGGGAGTGGGTGTGAGTGTGGGTGTGGGGGTGAGGGTGGGTGTGGGTGTGTGTGTGTGTGTGTGTGTGTGTGTGTGTGTGTGTGTGCGTGTGCGTGCGTGCGTGCGTGCGTGCGTGCGTGCTGGTGTGTCTGACTCCCTGCTGCGCTTGCTTGCTAATTTGCCTGCTTGCTTGCTTGCCTATGCCTGCATGTCTGCCCTAATTTGCTTACTGCCTTCCGAGTTCTCTGGCGAATGTTACTAGGCCTCTATCTTTTCGCCAGAATCTCGGAGGGGCTAACACGAATCTCCATTTTTTGGTAGTCCCGTTTGGAAAAAGACTAACAATCTAACCGGTAATGAGCTAAATCATTATGCATTTAACCTAAATAGACCTGTATTCCTGCTCCCTGTATATTTACAGGGAGCTACTACTGGCAGTTTTTACTAATAGTATGATATTTATTATGCTTTCTTTAAGTTACTTTCTTTTTCCTAGCAGGGCGTGCCGCGACATGTAATATTTTATGTTCTGGTGGTGTTAACGTAAGGGTACTGTTGTCGTTGGGATCGCGGAGGGGGCACGCCTGGCTACCCGTTTAAATGGGTGGTGGACCTTTTCTAGCAATAGAATTGCATGAAAAAATACAACACACACTGTGTATGTGACATACACGCCTATCTAACATTTCATGCTTATGCAATTCTAGAAGTTTAAGATGCTAATATGAAAATTTGAAGCGGAGAGATAGGTAGTCCTGATCGTGTAAATAAGGAGGGTCCAAGGTAAAGCACAAGATGTCCGAGGGAATTAACCCTCGCCCCACCGGGGGGCCTCGATGGCCCCCTAAGGTTTTTCCGGGACAGCAGAAAAACGACGAGGCGCAGCGCCGCGGTTGAGGGCTCTACCTCTCACTGCATCATATTCCCATCATCCCTGAAATTTTTTACCCGGGTCACCCAAGGTCAGGTCACGGGACGAGGTCAACCATGGTCACCTCACTTCAACTTTAGAGCTCTGTAAGAGTTACATTTCGAAGTTGATCGATTTGAAACCTCCTACACTTCATGACCCCTCCAGGGTTTACAAGGTGTATATCCGGAATTTTTCGATTTCGTGCCCTGAGGTCAGGTCAGGAGGTGACCTCTCCCATTGAAAAAGCATGGGGAAAAGCTGTCTTATGATCTAAAAGTCACAAAAACGATTGAAAATGCTCAGCTTGATCAGAAAAGCGTTCTTGGACACCCTTTCATGGATTTCAGGGGCCATATTTGCCCTTTGACTTCTCCAAGGTCATCCAAGGTCACCATGGTTAAAAAACAGTATTTTGACAATAACTTTTGACCTAATTGAGCTAGAGCGCTGAAATAAACACCATCGTGTTTGTCTTGTCACTGGCTTTCATTTAATTTACGGCAAGGTCACTTTCTGACCTTTCGTGACCTCAGATCATATTAGGTCACGAGGTGACCTCTGGAGGTCAAACCACTGGCGGGAGGTCCTTACGTTCCACATAGCGGAAAAAGAACTGGCCATTTCCTAACAAATTTACTTTACCAGACCTCAATAGCTCTAATGACATAAGAGTTATGCCCAGTTTGCTTAATCATTGCATATTTGAGTGAAAATGGCCGATCTTGACCTAATTTGACCTCTGGAGGTCAAACTATTGACCTGATCACTAAAACATGTGAAGTAATTTCTTACTGAATTCACGCGAGCTTTCTAGTGCACTTTGCAGATTTGCGCTAACGCCCATATTTTCGGAGTTAGAGGGGGGCATCGATGGCCCCCGCGGGCGAAGGTGGCGCCGGACCCCCGGTGGGGTGCGGGTTAACTGATAAGTACGTATATTTTAATGGCATGAACATCACTGTATTCCTTTAGCATACGCCATCCCCATACCAGTTACCACATCCTTTCGATGTCGCCGCCACTCGGCCTCCAGGCAGACAGAAGCCACTGTGCACGGCCGTCTAACCGTGATTGTCCGACCTTCTATCTTTAGGCCTGTAGAAATAGTTTTGTATGCTATGATACTTCACAATTAATATCCTGCTTGACCCTGCCTTTCCTAGTTATTTATTGTTTATTATTATCATGAGTTGTGAAAAGTTATGTATGTACCATTGTTAGATCAAGACGTTCAACTCTCAGCATTCGCATTATACCTAATTTGGTGGAAATTAAAGCTTGGGTGACCTCACACGTAGCGTCAAGCATTGAAATGGCGAGTCCTAGCAAAATAAATTCTTTTGTTGGTACATGCTGATTTTTCAGACCAAAATTTCACTACCGATCGAAAAAAGTTCAGCGTGGTATAATTTTGATACGAGGATAGGAGAGGACAATTATGAAGCATCTAGCAACGTTAGTTAAATTCTTTTGAGCGGCGACAGTTTTTTAATGGCTGATGTTTTAGTGTGTTCAAAATGTTTAAAATATTATTGTGAAATATTCATAGCACAGCACATGTCAGTGGAAACGGTAGCTAAGCGTTCTCTAAATAAAGCAGTTGTGGGTTGTTTCGTGGATTTTAATGAGCGGTACCATGCAGGGCTGTAAACTTGTATCTCTGGAATGTCCGGGCATCCTGGATGAAATATCGAGTTAGTGTTAGAATACAGCTTAATTTTTATTGCTCATAATTTTCAGGAATCAAAATGACTGTGATGGCTAAAAAAAGATAATATTATGCTATCTTTTTCAAATGGTGGTCATTAAAATTGTCCTTCCTCAATTTTGGGCACCCACAATGATGTTCGAAAACCCACTCCCCTGGTCCTTATGCCATGAATAATCAGCACCCTAACAAAGTCTTATCTTATAGATGAGAATGAAGAAGACGATTATTATGAAGATTCCTGGGATTCAGCGTGAGTACACAGCTCATTGTTGATGGTAACATCTTAGCTAACCCAGCGAATAGATAGCGCTGCATATTTTCACCGGTTTGCATCGCACAAATACATTTCTGGGTGAATGTGTGTCAAGGAGCCATCTACCCGCATTGGTAAACTCCAGGCAGGGACAACAGGGATAAATTTATCAGTTAACGACCCTTGCGCCATGTATGCACTCTGGCACTTTTCCATAAGCTCTATTATGGAGAGCACGACATGTAGAAATAATGAAAAGGAAGCTAAAATATGGTCAAAATGTCAGCCCCAATCTGACATATTTTATATTTTACACTCTCAGTAAACTTTTTGTGAACTCCTGAAAAGTTATACAAGCTTGCAGGAAGTTTTGTAATAGTTTGGAGAGAACCTGTCTTCAGTTGCTCAAAATGATTGCATGTGTAGTCGCTTCTTGAGAGGAAAAATCTGGTCGCTTCGTTTAAGCTTTTACTATCTATCTACCCTGCAGACCACAATCAATGAGCTAATTATCAAAATACGTTGTATGTCCCTGGTCCAGAAATAGCAAGGCAAAGGAAGGAATAAATACGATTAACATGGTTCTAATGAATACCTACATGAGCATATATCTATAAGTGTCACAAATGATTACATTGATATTGATTTGACAGCTGCATTAGTCAGACTAAACCCTGATGTTTTTTTCCAGATAACTTGGCTCCAGTGAAACTCAGTGGCATATTCATATATGACGATATATAAGCTCAGAAAAATAATTTGAATTGCCCAATGGGCGTACTCAGCGTCTGACTAGAGCGGCGACTGCGGCAGGCGCTCGCTGGCCCGCGGGGGCCTCGGTGCCGCCTTCAACAGCTCGGACACTATTCTGGAGACAGCGCTGCGCTGGAGGACAGTCAAGCCAGCGGCCAAGCGGAGCTACCTCTACCGCATGTTCACATCCAAAATACGCTTCCAGACTCGCCTGGAGGACCTCAGGTGAGAGATCGTATTCCGAGGCTTCGACTCAGCTGAGCTCGCTGACCATGAATGCTTTTGATGTATCCATTGATTCATCATCACAATTGCGTTGGTGCATCAAGCATAATCAGTGAAATATTTTTGTTGAAAAAATCACCCTCTAACTCACCATCCTCAGGAAATTACCCTGCTACATACTTTCGATCGTATGACTGGTGCGGATCCTGTGGAGGATCCGAACTTCCCCAGCTTTCTTACCGACTCTCGCCAGAGGGAATTAGGTTACCTTCGTGCTCTTGCCAGAGGCAGTCTGGAAACTGCGGGCACATTGCCACTTGACCTTTGTGGTGATTTTATGACCTCCAAACGAGTCAGCAGTGACCTTTAAGTGATTTTGATGGACTTAACATATAATGAAAATTAATCACCAAATGTAAGGGGTATTCGAATTCGGATAGTTTAAGATAATGTTTCGTGTCAAAACATTGCTCGCAATCGGAGCAAACTATCTTCTCCAAGTCAAAGAACAACGTATTGTAAATGTAGGCAAAAACAGTGCGATAAACACTTAAAATACGCCTAGCCTAGAGTAGTGCAGCGTTCTGGAAAAGCCCCTGCGCAGGCGGGAGATTCTGAGGGACCCCGCGTCGATGAGGAACCGCGTACAGTGGTACGACCGAGTCACCAGCGCGCTACTCGACGTGGTCGCCCGGAGGTTTACAGTCACCAGACGCGGCCTGGACGCCCGTCAAATCAGGTCAGCCCACTCACCAGTCAAATCAAGTCAGTCCGATAAACCACACAGATCAGGTCAGTCCAATAAAGCGCACAGATCAGGTCAGTAAAAAACAAAAACACACAGATCACGTCAATACACTCACCAGCCAGATCAGGTCAGTCCAATAAACCACACAGACACGTCAACAACAGTCAGATCAGGTCAGTCAATAAACCAACAGATCAGGTCGTCCAATAAACCACACAGATCAGGTAGTCCACACCAGTCAGAAAAGTTCAGTCCAATAACCATACAGACCAGGTAGTAGGAGTCCACCACCAGTCAAGCGGTAGTAAAAACACACGATCAGGTCAGTCCAATAAACCGCACAGATCAAGTCAGTCCACAACCCACAGATCAGACCAGTCAAAAACCCACGATAGAGTAAAACCACAAACACGTCATCAAAAACACACAGACAGGTAGTCCAACAAACCACACAATCAGGTCAGTCAATAAACCACACAGATCAGGTTAGCTCAACAAACCACACACGTCAGGTCAGTCCAAAAAACACTCAGATCAGATCAGTACACTGACCAGTCAGATCAGGTCAGTCCAATAAGCCGCACAGATCAGGTCAGTCAAATAAGCGGCACAGATCAGGTCTGTTCACTCACCGGTCAGATCGCCCAGGCTTGACCACTCAGCCAGTAGAAACAGTTAGAAAGGTTGTGTCGAAAACTCATATACCGATGTAAAGGTATTGGGCACATTAAAATCAAATTAAAACGAAATTTCAAGCCTATATTCGAATACTTCACGATCCGTTGCTTTGTCTAAAGATATATTTCATGTTATAAATCTGGTCATTTCGCTGTGTCTTCTAAGCCATGAGCGGTGAGCCCCGCTAAAGTATGTTGCGATATATTTTTCACATTTTATATTTATATATTATATTTGCGATATATTTGTTCACGATATATTTGTCTTTGACTCCCCCGTATTTAATGTTTATTTGGCTGGCGAAATCTGACCAGAAAATGGGCACCGTATGTAGACAATCATGAAGAAAATCATTCGCCAAAGAATTGTACCGTCTCTATCTGTCCCGGTAGCTCAGTTGGTAGAGCGATGGGTTCCGGCCCGCTGCTCAGAAAACCGTGTAGCGGTAGTGTATTGGTGAAAACTTGGGATCGACCCGCCTGAGGCGCTCCAGAGCTCAATATTTACCCGACGTAGTTCGGCTGGCAGCTGGCTGTTGAGAGGGTGACCTGAGCGGGTCGGCTGTCCCTTTGCTTCGTGGGTCGTTAAACGTTGACCTTCAAATTCACCCGATATTACGGGAATTACTTGTTCTGATGGTGCTGTCGGGGCCCCCTAGACGAGTGCTCTGATGACTCTAGTGAGACTCGGATCCTAAAAGCCTAACTTGCAAGACCTTGGAAAGAATTTATAAAAAGGTTATAACAATTGATTGACCTTTTCCTCTGTGGTCTGAAAGACAGCCCAGCTTATGCACAGCTAATTTAAATAACCCACCTCATCCTGTTGTTCGGCCTCAACATCAGTTGGTAGATCACCAGTCTCCAAGGCGGACAACGCTGATACTGTTTCTGTGTCTACAGTGGTTTGCTAGCCTACATCAACTACCTGCGGGTGATGGAGAACTTCACCACTCTTCTCTCCCTCGTGCCACGCTACTTCTCGGAGGGCGTGCTACACCCCGCTACTTGCGACAGGTACATACATACACTGGTATTATGATAACAGGCAAGCGCACCAAAGGTGCGCACCCCTACCTGCAGCAGGTACATACACACATACACAGTGTGCATTTGATGTGTATTACTCACATGCAAACGCGCTACCTCTTGAATAGGACAGAATAGGACGCGCTATCGAATATACACACTAATAGGAATGGGATGCACTATCCCGCCAACTAGGGACAGGATGTGAGGGTAGGAAGGGCGCCTGCTCCCCATTAAAGTGATTGCTACTGCTGCACTGTTTTTGCCATTTCTGAGCCCTAAATGAATCGTGATCCACAGAAGAATGTATACCCTAAGCTAAAATGAGAAGAGCCTATTATGGAGGAAGACGGTAGAACTGAACTAAGTAATCATGTCAATCCCTAACGGACTTTCCCGTGCAGGCTACGCGCTGTGACACGTTGCTATGGGAGCACGTCGACAACGCCCGACTTTTCGCCGGTCCCGACGCTGAATACGTCGAAATCGGCGACTCGACCGCCAGCAGTTTCTTCATAGTGTAAGCATCATTTCAAGCATATATATGTGGATATATCATAAGTGTCCTAAATTTATTTGATCTCACACAACGGAAAATTGGAATGGATTGCGGCGCTATATTTTCCTTCCATATTTTCAATGACGAGAAATGACAAATTGTCTTTTTCGATATGAGTATTTTGATGCTCAGGCAAACAAATTTGGCTCCGAAAATAACATACGTTTTATGAAACAGACTGGTGTTAGTTTTTGCCGACCTGCCCCTGGATATATAAACATACATAAAAAACAACAAAAAAAAAACACACACAAAACACACACACAATATATATATATATATATATATATATATATATATATATATATATATATATATATATATATATATATATATATATATATATATATGTATATATACAGACCCGCCAGTGTTCAGGGTTCGAACAGTTTAAGTCCTCAAAGTCTTGATTTAAAGCCATATAACACATATATATATATATATATATATATATATATATATATATATATATATATATATATAGTATGTATGTAAATATATATATATATATATATATATATATATATATATATACAAGTGTGTGTGTGATATAATGCAGCTCTGTTACCTCAAAATCCAAAACAATAGATTTTTGAGGGTTTGAATACTGTTAGGACATTCAGAACCCTAGAAACCACTGGGCCGGCCAGACAGCTGTCCTGTGATGCTTAGTTCCCGTGGAAGAGGGCACCCAAATATTGAATACATACTTACTATTTTATATTATTTTGATTCATTGGCATGGTTAGTTGCTAGATGTAAAATTATAAAACATTTTTGTCGGGAAACACCAAAAGGTGCTAAAAGAAGCCCAAACCTGGGGACGTTCCTTATAAGGGTACTATTCTATTTATATGCTTGCTTAGTGTGAACCGGAAAACATTTTTGGGAAAAGTCAGGTTTTCGGATGTCCGATATTATGATATTACTTCTGCCCCTTGTCTTCCCATATGTTGCAGGAAAGATGCAATGCTTAACAGCGAGACTGTTTCTAAGCTCAACACCACACCCCGCGCCTACAAACTGGTGGCAAGGAGCCTCCTGGTCAGACTGAGGAACATGCATCTTATAATGCGCCAGAACATCGAGTATGTGAAATCCCCATAACTGAGCCGGCTTTGCTTTGAACATATATGCGGCTCACCTCGATGAAAAATTATATGCCGTACCTAAAAAGATGAATAAATGAAGGTACACAACTGGGAAAGGTTGGCGTAAAGGAATTATGGTGCAGCTGGTTCTACAGTATGCTATTTAGAGGCTCCTTTCTTAACCTATGAACACGTAACCATGAGGACAGTGTTTAGTGTGGAGTGTGCTTATGCACAGCTTGTTACTGTCCATAACTCTCAATGCGCTTTTGGAGTGATTGTTCGGTAGACCCCACATTTTTACTACACACTGTCCCCACCGTAGCTGGGCCGAAGCGGGGCCCTAGCTAGGCTGGAGCTAAGCAACGCTTAACCCCTCAACACTGGGCCATAATTCCACTATCAGAATCTTAACCAGAATGCTCAAAATTACACCCTCTTGAGATAGCTATCGTCAAGCACGCAAAACAATGTTACTGACGGCCTCCCCAGCGCTGGATGTGTGTTGACGGCTGGACCAACCGTGTGCTTCCCAGTGTCGACTCTGGTGAGCAGGTGGGCTACGCCCAAAACCAGCTGATGGTGGCGGTGTGTCTGATGGTGCTGGTGCTGGTGCTGTCCCCCGTCATCATCCTCGTGGCCTGTGCCTCCTCCACCGCCATGGAGGTACACCAACCCAGCTGGAGGCCGGTTACCGGTTATGCAACTCAGGAACTTGTGATTCAGAATGTGATTCAGTCGGATGTCAATGACACATTCCATGTAGCTTGAATAATTAACGGTATTTTGTTGCTTGGTGAGGTTCATTTTGTGGAGGCTGGAATTGAGCCAAACGCAATGCAGGAGTCTCCCACACAGAAGTAAATCATAAAAATATTACCTGTAGGCAGAGATATTTGATAGTCTAAGAATACATAGAAAATATAATAACACAGAACAGTGAAAAAACAAAATATTTGGCACAATTATATCAATGTATTGCCATATTTCCTCTTAGCCGGCGTTCGCGAGCGCTGTATGTCAGACCATGGTCCTACTGTCTACTTCCGTGGCCGTGTGACAGCCCTGCTGCCTCCCCTCCTCGGTGGCCGTGTGACAGGCCTGCTGCCTTCTCTCCTCGGTGGCCGTGTGACAGCCCTGCTGCCTACTCTCCTCGGTGGCCGTGTGACAGCCCATGCTGCCTACTCCTCCTCGGTGGCCGTGTGACAGCCCTGCTGCCTACTCTCCTCGGTGGCCGTGTGACAGACCATGCTGCCTAACTCTCTCCTCGGTGGCCGTGTGACAGACCATGCTGCCTACCCTCCTCCTCGGTGGCCGTGTGACAGACCATGGTCCTGCTGCCTCCTTCCATGGCAGGCGTGTGTGAATGTGCTGTGTGTCCACAGAACTTTACCGAGGTGCTCTCAGAGAAGACGCTGGAGATGCGGAAGGAGGCGCGGAAGACTGACCGGCTGCTGTACCAGATGCTGCCCAGGCAGGTGGCCATGCAGCTCAAGGGCGGACAGCAGGTCAGTAAATACACCCATTCTACTGAGTCACATAAGGCATGCGTCTGTTTTGCACACAAAAGATTTACCGTTTTTTATACATCACAACGTTTAAAGGGACAAGCGAAAAGTGTGCCGGACCTGTTGCTAGTGAGATAAGCAGTGAGAAGTTCACTATGCTGATGCTGGGCCGTGCGATGCCTTGCAGGTTCTGGCCGAGCTGTTCCTGTCAGTCACCATCTACTTCAGCGAGATCATCGACTTCGTGACCATCGCCAGCTGTAGTACACCTATCCAGGTAGCTGCAGCCTCTCTGCGTGGCCAACCGTAACTATTTAGCCGATGGCCGTCCAACCAAACGTAACTAATGGAATATCCCTAGACCCCCCTGTATATGATATGAATAAGTACACAAGAGTTAACAGAACGTAATGATATATAGAATGATGAGCTCTAAATATATTTTACAGTGTTGAAAAATGTCGGAAAAGCAAAACAGGATCATTCACACTGCACAGCTGCACACAGCTCAAAACAACCGACAAAATAATTCCGTATTTTTGGTTCTAGTCTATACAACATACACCATTGATAACAAATAACATAGAAGGGTGTGCGTGGCTCTGCACTATAATAATATGCCCGATTACATCACTAGACCGTTGTAACGGACTCACCATTGGGCTATGTAACTGTCACGGGTGCTGAAAAGGCCTTTTGTCGCAGATCGTGATGTTGCTGAATATGCTGTACAAGGCGTTCGACAACCGAATCGACCGATACGATGTGTATAAAATGGAGACCATCGGGGAGACCTACATGTGTGTTTCCGGTCTCCCAACACGAAATGGTACGTCATTGGCTGCCAGAGGAGTTGAGCATGTGTAGGTGTGCTCCCCATAGCAGGATAGAACTGTTCCAGTTTAGACGCCGACGCCGTCCCAAAGCTGCCCTTTTTAGCAATTGAAGCGTTTTCTGGTCAATCACTTGAGTATGAAAAGCACAAGCTTTGCAGCCTCTTTTTGGCTATGCTGGCATGGAATTGAACGCTGCTCAGAAGCAGCATAGGCTTAAATAAATCATGAATTTATTTATTTGGAATGAATTTGTCGTCTAATTAATACATGAGGTCCTGCGTTCAGTACCCTTGGTTTTGCCGCACTGAAAGACAGGCAACACAAACAACGTTTTCCCCAGGCGACCGGCACGCGACCGAGATAGCGGAGATGTCCCTGGACCTGCTGTCAGCGGTCCACCAGTTCCAGGTGCCGCACATACGCGGCCGCTTCGTGCAGATACGCATCGGCATCAACTCTGGACCCTGTGTGGCAGGTATGGAACAACCCGCAGCATCAACACTGGAACCTGTGTGGCAGGTATGGAACAACCCGTAGAATCAACTCCGAAACCTGCTTCGTAAGCATGGTACAACACGCAGTATCAACTCTGGACCTGTGTGGTAGGTATGGAACAACCCGCAGAATCAACTACGAAACCTGCGTCGTAAGCATGGTACAACCCACAGCATCAACTCTTGACCCTGTGTGGCAGGTATTGAACAACCCGCAGCATCAACACTGGAACCTGAGTAGCAGGTATGGAACAACCCGCAGCATCAACTCTGAACCTTGTGTGACAGGGATAAAACTGTTCCGTTACGCATTATACATCGGAGCGGTGAAACTCCCAGTATGCTGTCACGTTCACAGTACTGAGCGTGATGTGGGCTTGATTCTGCTGACAGCGCTAAACTATGGACAGTACAGGGGAACCAAGTGACCGGTGGTGCATTCTCAGGTGTGATCGGAACCAAGCGACCCCGGTACTGTCTGTTCGGCGACACGGTCAACGTGGCCTCGCGGATGGAGACCACAGGAGCTGGTGAGCCGCCATCTTATTGTGAGCAGCTTGGTGTGGCGCATGCTTAGGGAAGATCCTGTTGAAAAGCGATTGGAAGGCATCAGGATGTATTTTTCATAATGCTTGATTTACAAAATTAGAGTAATGATCAAATTGAAGCGCTACATCTCAGTAAATTAGCAGATTACATTCAATCTCATTAGGGCCACTCCAAACAGGCACCTTTACCCGATTATAGGGAGCATTGGCTTAGGTGTGTGTTTAAGGATCCTCTCCACCGGGCCAGATGGCACATGGAAGGCGGTTTCCCCTTGAGGTTTGAAAACTCGTTAATACATGCTGTCCCGATTTGAGTCCGACAGTGTTGTCCCGAGCAGGTACCCTTGACGTTTTCCTTATCCTGTTACATACACTTGAGTCGATACCAGTCATTTATAAAAACATGATATGTGCTTACTATTCACGAAAGGAAGATTCACGAGGCTTGGACAGTTTAAAAATATATTTCTAGCATTGGAAGATATCAGTTTTCAGTACGCTAGGGTGCCTCGAGTGTGTAATTATTTTCTTTGATCAAGCTCGTGTGTATTCCGATGAGTCTAGTGGATAGTACGGAGCTAAGTATCCCGATAAAGTTTAGGCGAGATAGGATACCGTTGCGAGGTCGCAAAAGAAAGATTTAGAACACTGTGAATGATCTTCAAGTCAATCACGGCAAGAAAGCAACCATGAAGTTTGGGACACCCTGCGGCACTCGGTTCTGGAGCTTATAAAGGATAGAGACAAGGATGCTCAATTTTTGCAAGCATTCAGGGGATTTTTATTTGTTGAGCATTTTTTCATATGCACTTTACACCATTTGCGACAGAAGGAATTGGAATAAGAATAGGCCACATACCAAGTCATTCCTCTGTCACAATGGCATTTGTCGGCCTGATAGGTGAGTCAGGTCAGCCATTATCATATGGTACTGTTTTCATGCGTCTGATTTGTCCATAAAAATGCTGGTTTTCTCTCAAGAGGTGACTCAAGCCATGCTCTTTGAGCATATACCTACACCAATGCTGCTTTCATGTTTACCGTTGCCTGGAAAAAGCCAATAGATGTGTTCTGAGTTGAGTTGAGTTGAGTTGGTTCTCTTTCTCCTCCTTGACCCCGGATTCACACAAAATGGGTTTGACAAATGTCTTCTGTCTTTTGTAGCCATGAGGATTCACATCTCACATACAACCCACGAGATTCTGGAGCCGGATGGACGCTATCAAATGGAGTTCAGGGATAGCATCGATGTCAAGGTGAGCGCAGCTGGACCACAGGTGGATTGAGCTCATTGCCGTGATAGATTTTATTGAGATAAGCCACGTGACCTAAAAGGTTATAAAACACTAATCATGCCATTTGACGTCCACAACGGATGCAGCGAGCGAGGTGGAGATTTGTGAATGCATGACGGATGAGCAACTACCTCAGGACGATCACTGCCTAATGACTGTGACGCGTTATTGGGTAAACGTATTGAGTCGACATTTTCTGTCTCATAGGGGCTTGCTCTGTCGACAGGGAAAAGGTAAAATGCCCACATACTGGCTACTGGGTAAGGCGGACGACTCCCGGCGAAACTTTGGAGTCAGCATGGAAATGCAGCCAGAATTTGTCACTCAACACTATCTTGACCTTGAAGACGATTCCGAAGCGATATTCGATGGAGATAATGAAGAAAACCGACATCCAGGACCATGTTGAAACTTTTTTTGCATCAAGGAGGGGTGATGTATTTTGCGTACGCACTGTCGTGACCTGTAAAAAAGAACAACAGAAAACGAACAATATTAGAAGACTGAAATGAAGAAGTTCACTGGCATTATAATTGAGATAGTGTCCAGCTCATTGAGTTTCGCCCGGCGCACGTGATCTTTGCTCTGCAGGCTGGAAGCGCGTTTGCATGATGAGGGTCGTCTGAAATGTTTTGGGGACCACAAACAGGCATACTCTCCAACCGAACTCAGCCATTTGATACCTAGCTGCCGGCAGTTTCTGGTTCCGTCAGATCGACTGTTCGCTGCGATGCATTGTGTGACTTTACTTTGTGCAAAAGCGTTTTGAAATGCACTGATCACGGCGGCGTGGCACCAGTGAGGGCTTTCCGAGTTTCTTCTCAAACAGGTCAGTCCTTGTATGACTCGAAACTTAATTGCATATTTTCTGAGACGTTTTTCATATTGTGGCCATTCAAAAGCATGCGTTTCGAATAAAGGAGACAAAATATCGTCTGTTGAAGGCAGGATCTCACATGCTGCTGTCAATAAGCAAAAGTAGATACGGATTAGCTATCCACGTTGCACAATGTGTGTAGGAGGTTGCAGATAATGCCCAAAAGCTAAGTTAAAGGCTCAACTTACAGGTACTGGCTAGCTGAGCGGAGACTTAAAACCATCAGGTTATTCATATATCTGTATCTTCCCAAGGATGATAAATTGCACAGGAAATGAACTTACTTTTTCAGAAATATTTGTACTATAACAATATCGAACAGCAGACACGAGCACTGGAGGGGGCCTCGGAAGCCCCTCCCTCCACCTATTTTTCCAAGGTGGCCGAAGAACCACTTGTAGCCTAAAAACGATACTTAGTCACATTTGTGATAATTTAATGGCACGTTGATTTGTAAAATAATTTTGAAAATCGGTGTTAAAATTTTGACTTATAAGCTTTCAAAGTCAGGTCTGCATTTTGAGATTGCCATAATCACGTTTTCGGACCAGTTCACTTGCACAAGAGACCGGGTGGTGACGTCATAACACCATATAACTTGGATGATATGTCAAAGTCACCTCACATGAAGGTAAAGGTCATATCAGCACTTTCAAGGTCATTGACCTTGGTGCTTCCGGTCAAATGGCTTACCCGGTATGACGTGTATTATATTATGACGTCATAGTTGAGGTACCTCAATGTAAAGGTCAAGGTTAAAGGTCATTTTTAAGGGTCAATCCTTAGTTTCCGCCAAAGAGTGGCTATAGTGCTAGTCAAAGTGTACATTATCGGTAGTATACCATATTGTGACCTCATAAGTTAATGAACTTGAATGATCTTAACCCAAATCTTCCAGTAAAGCTTCTTTACGATGCTCCTTCTATGACCCTGGCCCGCCTGTAGCTTATTCCCGTCTTTATCCCACATAATGACGGCATTTCTCAATAGATCCCCAGAGTGACCAGGATTTGACCTTTATGGCCTCGTTTGACCTTGAAAATGTATTGACCTAGTTCAGTGCGCGTTAGGATCAGGCCCCTCTCCAGTGCGGGTGTTAAAAGATCAGCAGATATGTTTGAACCTTGTTTCGCGATATTTTCCTCAGCTATGTTGGTAAGATCTTTTTACCTCTGGAACATCTGTCTATTCCTCGACTACCATTTACCCTGTTGGAATAGCCTGCCGATGTCATACATGCATATTTATGATCACATTTCCAGCTGACTTTTCCAGGTCTCTTTTTCAATGGCCTTGGCATGACTGGAGTTTCTTGACTGGAGTCCGGCATGTTGGGATTTTATCAGGCCAATAGTGCAAGGTGGGATACGGGTAAGCTTTCCCCTTGATAGGTTCGGCTTTAATAGAACGGCTAAACATTTACACTCCTTCTCTTGTTTCTTGATCCCAGAACACATCAAATACTGCACCAGGCCTGCTCTCATTCTGAAAAGCCTACCAGCGCCGTAGCCATGGGCGTCGAAATTGGGGGGGCATGGCGAATGCTCCCCTACTCGCAAATCAGGGGGACGCCCCCGAAAATTTCTGACCTCAGCTTGTTTTTTGCTTTTTCCCTGCTTCTTGCGCGAACCTACATAAATGTGCTGGTGAAGTACACTATCGTCAGTGTTTCATATGCGGCAAAACATCTCGGGATTTTCCTCCGAAGCCCCTCCCCGGGTCATCGCCGGTCCGCGGCCTGTCCCTCCCAGCGAGTCTTCCTTGGAGACACCCCTGGCCGAAGCTTCTGGTTCTGCATGTTCCAGACACAGCTGGTAAACTACGCAAAAACTCAGAAGCGAGTTGTCTCCCCTGCACATCCCGGCGCCCTTCCACTGATTGAGGTCACGTTTTTGTGTACGGCTGTTTTGCTCCCGGGCTGCCGAGAGACAGCACAAGCAAGGAGCGTGTAATGCGGCCACTTCTAGATGCCCAACAAGCGAGTGTGTCCCTTAAAAATAATTGTAGTAAGAAGGGCATGCTATAAGTACACATATCCATCAGTTTTTTTACCAAAAACGGCAGGGCAACATATTTCCATGACGATTCGTGAAGTTGGGCTGCATATGGGTCATGCAGGTTGCTCTTTTCTAACAAATTCTATGAACAAATATGATTGCAGGTACGTACGTTCAAAATGAAGTCATGGGTAAAATACGGTCAATCATGGACAACCGATAGTGCAGGAGTGGCGATAAAATTAGATGGTCTCTTTAAGAGCTAATCAAATATCTATAATTTTCACTTTTATTCATACAATGGGAGAGGGGGAGATATGGCTGTTTAACTTTGGATGCTGGTGAGGTTATTTGAACTTCATAAAACTCTAGCTTCTTCTAATTTTCCAACCACATTTATCTAGTTATGGATTTCTTCTAAACTTTAGCTCACATTGACGGCACATCTGCGTCCCCAGCGGGGCGTGTCAGCGGCAGCAGCAGGACAGGAAACATCTGGCCCCCGCGTGCGTGCGCTGCGTGTGCGTGGGCAGGCGGCTTCCTGGGTCAGTGGCCGAGCAGCGAGGTCTGCACACTGACTCTGTATTGACACCCAGCACGGAGGATATCGAGAGGAGCGATATAGATCTAAAAGACTCGCGGGAATGATGAGTGTTCGATGATATGATACTAGAACAGATACAAGCAGATAAGAGTATGGGGAAGGGAGGCGAAAATATTTCACGTAACTAGCTTATTTTGGTCGCATAGAAAAAGTGCAAAGCAGAAAAATGCGCAAGCACCGGTAGCACCGGCCGGGTTTATTCTGCTAAAGCGTCTTCTCTGGTTGTTTTACCTGAAACATTAGATACTTGTTCCCGAAACACGTCATTCATAAACCTACTGAATCACTTATTGCAGTATAATACATAAAGCAAAGGCAGCTAATTAGCATTCCAAACACATCATAGTCTCGATTCACAAACCACACAGATTTTCAAAACCGTTTAAATATAATGATCGATGGTTCTAACACCTTCACTGGCGAAACAAGTTTGCAAATCTCCCATTTGAACTCGAGGAATGACGTGTACATTTGTAAAATAAATTATGTTCCAGTTAATACGAGTTCGCCTTTTTTAATCGAAATCTTGTCATTAATGAACTTGTTACAGAGACCCCGACCCAACCATCCGAACGAGCAATTCCCGCAATGATAGGTTAATTCTGATGCCAGTGTTTAACGTCCCAGAAAGCACTGGGCCGGACGCCCCGCCCCGCTCAGGTCACCCTCTCACCCATCAGTTTCCAAACTAACTACGTCGGATAAATATTGAGCACAGCTGCGACTCAGAGAAACCGATCCCAAGCTTTCAACGGTGCACTGCTACTGCACAGTTTTCTGAGCGAGCCGGAGCGTAATGTTCTAAAATCTGTGCTACAAGGGCGGCATACATTGGTTATAAACAAGAGGAAACTGAGATGGTAGGAGAATAAATCTCTCTCAAAATACACGGAAGGAAAACCTGAATGAGCCCAACAAAAAATGAAACTTGAAACAATCAAGCGGAACTTCGCCACTTCTGATTAACGGTGATTCTGATAAGTCAGTGGATATCAGAATGGCAACATATTTCCTGTAACTATATAATCAGCTGGCATAAAATGGTAATGAAAAAGTTTTGGTCTTCAACAAAATGCCGCTCCTGTTATCTATCAATTCAAATGAATCTACAAATTCGATGCAAGTAAGACACACTCGATCCGCAACATTCATCAAGTACACACTTACCCAACTAATCTAGTCTAAAACACACAACCTCATACAAAAAGCGTTATTCACCATCTCAGGTCACTGGTCAAGCTCAACAAAATAAACATTGGTGAAACAAGCTATCCCATATGCGTGGCACTCAAAATCCGACGTTCTTTGCTTGTCTTAGGACTGCGCCCTTTGGCGGCTAGAGCATACATTTCAGACACTGCTCAAAAGTTGGCAGTTCCAAAGTAAAAGTAGACGATAATAATGCTCCTCAAGGCCATAACATGATATCCGAACTAGCTCCTCAAATCTGATGGCGAAATCTGAAGCTAATTGTTATTTCGAGCACAGCCATTCTTAAGAATATGAAAGTTGCAAGGAGCAGCAAACCAGAGGCTGGTCGCATCATGACAGCAGCCCACGATTTATGGCAAACAGCGAACACAGGCAAGAAAAGATGGCGGAAAAGGTGGAATAATCCTTGAGAATTAGTTAACCGCTCACAAGGTCGCAGGCCGCAGGCCTGTGCACGCGCGTTGTCAGCCCCTCGGCTGATGAGTTCGACCGAATATCGGCAAGTATACAGCCAGAAAAAGTATAAGCTCTTTGTCTTTGAACTCAGCTTTTCACACTAAGATGCACTCGAATGGGTAGGTGGTCTGACTCTCAGAAGTGTAGTCGTTGCAGGCTGAAAACATGACGCAGTGTTATTCACTTAACTGCTCCATCTTAAGCTAAAGTATAAGTTGTGTTTGCTTTCCTTTACAGAAGAGCTTCCAGTGGCTTCCTGATATCCAATGGTCATGTGTGAGACGTAAGCATGCGTAGAAAATTTGTTATGCTCCGTACTTTTTACCTCTTAGTTGATTCGTTGTGCCAATTAGATAACCTACTACATCAGGTAACACAAAACAAGCTTAAAACGCACATTGACGGGGAAAGGGTACCCGCATCTTCGTTTTTTTTAGGTAGATTAAAAGGGACGCACGTAGTGCTTTCGTACTTGGTATCCATTTTCTCTGATCATTTTTACAACTCTGGCCAAAATTTTAAGGCTATGACCTCTCAGGTTAGGTCACCAGTACAGGTCAAGTGACCTCACCTAAAAAAGTTTAAGATAGCATAAGTCAGAACAGGGTGAACCTATGTAATTGAAACTCATCACATAATCGGCCCGCCGACTTCTATAATTTTGGGGGCTTATTGACGCACCAACTGCCAGGGTCATATAGCGTCGCCAACCCATTCCCTGTTGGAAGGGTTTCTCGGGAGCCAGACTTCTACAAAATCTATTCCGATATTTCTTATATCGATGACCTTAGGCCAGGAATGAGGCATGACCTCCCCATTAGAAATGCATGGGAAAATGGTGTGAACTGAATAACTTAGTAATGGATAATGGTAGGGTATCTTTTAACGGCATTAGCTTTGCCTCATCCTTGCAGCTCTAATAATATGCATTTAGGCTTAATTTGACATTGACCTGACCTCAGCTGAGGTCAAATCCAATATTTGATCTGATTTGAACTACTGAGGTCGTATTTTATATCATTCAATTTGGCTTACTGCGGTTGTTTTAATGGTCTAGATTGTTTTACAACATATATTGCGGTTATATTAGGCTGCAAGGATGAGGAAACTATCTTAAAAATACACATATCCATTACTAAGTTATTCAGTTCACACCATTATCATTTCTATATAGATATATATATATATATATATATATATATATATATATATATATATATATATCTCCTAGTTCAGATAAAATGACTGAAAGCCTTCAATTACATGCTATCCTTCTCGTGACATGCCTTGACCTCTCATGACTTTAAATGTGACACGAAAGAAGGTTGACATTTTTACATTACGATTTTAATGGGTTACCCAATGCTGTTTACCGCTTTTCATTATCTAGCGTGGTTCTCGAGATCTTAGGGGAGCGGGTACCCGCCCCCGTCAAAGCGAAGGTGGCTCAGACCACCGTCAATGCGTATGTTAAAGGGCCATATCAAAGGGAATAAACAACTTTGTTGGAATTATAAAAATGACTATTTATGGACAAAATATGTCTGAAAATAAAGACACGCTTTACACTTTCACTTAAAATATAACGGTGAATGACAATCTCAACAGAGTCCAGTACTGACCGTGTTCGCAGTGATCGCCGTAATGTTTGGTCCCGAAGCAAAAACATTTGTAGCCGGGGTAAGACTTAGTCTGACTGCAAATGCCGCCTTGACAAGGCCCCGCTTGGCAGGGGTCTGCATTCTGCTCTGAAACAGAGGCACATCACTACCGGTCAAACACCGAGACAGAACATAGCGAGGTAAAACACTGAGTGAAGACAGAACATAGCGAGGTAAAACATTGGTGAAGCAAACAGTAAAACACTGAGTGAAGACAGAACATAGCGAGGTAAAACACTGAGTGAAGACAGAACAGGAGCCGGCCAAACACCGAGTTGATCCTGCATGCTGGTCAAACACCGAGTGAAGACTGAGTGGGACACCAATGCACAGATTTTATGACATTTGAAAAATTGGCATTCCTCGGCAAGGGATTGAAGATGACGATACACCCCATGAGGTTTCTTCATACGCACACACTTGGTCAGACATCAGTTGAAGGAATACATGCATACTATGCTATGTTTTCATCGCTGTAAAGGAGAGGCGAGTTTCACGTTGCAGAGGACCCGTTCTGGTAAAACGTGGTGTTCCAGATGGCATACACCCCTGGTCAGAGCGTTTGTAAACGGGCGTCGAGAATCCTCCGTTTTCCATGGCCTTTTATCAACTACCCATTTTCAGCCTTCTGTCAGTTTGGTTATATTGCTTTTCACCTTTTTAAACAGAGACGAACAGTCTTAGAGATGTCTTAGAAGGGCTGGGCGCAAAATATCTGTCGCCGTTGACGCTCCGTAAAACCCTAAAGATGATGGTGATTAAAAGGGATGACTTGATCGCTTTAAGCTTAGGAGCCAGACACATTTATGCTATTTTTGAAGGGGAAGGAGATGGAAGGAGCATGCACCATGTTTATTGCACATTTACGTTAGGCGCCGTTCACAAATAAGTTGACGAATAGTTTATTATTTCCACCCATCTCCTTTGTGCAACGTTTTTTGACACCTCCATGTGTAGCGTTTGATAACGTTATGGCTGACGCCTATCCCCCTTTGAGTTACCTAATTTTTGAATTGCGTACGCAAATTACGAGTTACGTAAATTTTTTAAATGAACTGACCGAAAGCCAAATGATGGTCACGCAAGGGTGCGTGGTGGTTATAGAGGTTAGCACATGCATTTTCCACGCAGCCGACCTGTTTTAAGGCCCATCGGATTCTCTCAAAAAGGATAAATCTGGTTCCTAAGAGACCCTTCCAATAGGGAAAGAGTTAGCGATACCATATGACCCTGGCAGTTGGCACTTCAACACCCCTAGACAAAATTTTCATGGTTAGGTCAATGTTACATAGTGACCTGGAATGGGCATGTTGCACATCAATCGGCTGGGGCTCTCAGTGACAAGATAAGCTCAATCAAGCCAAAGTGAAAACTTGATCATTTAAGCTCGAATATGTTGCCAAAATAATCAAAATCTGCTATGGCTCCCTCATGTGACCTTTCAGAGGTCAAATACTCAAACACTCGACTTGACGATCAGGGACGTGCAAAAAAAAAATACAAGACATGAAGGGTTCGAGTTGATCTGTCCCGTAATTAGGAAAAGCCACTTTCAATTTTTCACCATAGACTTATAAAGGGGTGACAAAATAACCGACCCCATCTTAGGTCAACAATGTTAAAATTTGGGAGGAATATTTATAGAATTGAATGACCTCATCATATTATGGATGTTTGGAACTGATCCAATGATAGATGATCCTTTGGTGCCGTTTAAACCCGCAGCACCTCAAAACTTATCAACGTTTAAACTCATGATTGTTTGGTTTTGGGGTCGGGTCTTTTTACTTTAAACTGTTCCTTGACCTGACGTGACCTGACCTAAAAAGATCGCGTCAGATGCGTGAAATTAATTAAGGCTAAGGTACTGTAAGCTGCCCTGTGTTTGCGCTTTTTCCGTTTCTGTGTTACTCGGAGAAAATCAGGAATTGGAGAGGGGACGAAATTCACCCCCCAAGTGGAGCGCGTGGAGGGGGCCCACTGGAGGGGGTCTGGTTGGCTTTCCTAATATCTAAAAAAAAGAGACGAAGAAAAAACGCCCATTAAGAGCTGGTATGCGGCTAGAGATATCTAAATTTTAGACGACTTTCATTGACCTAAGTCAATATCTTCAAGGTCAGACAAGGCCATAGAGGTGAAATTTTGACCGTGCTGGGAAAGTGTTGGGAATTTTCATAATTGTGTGAAAAAGTCAGGAATATACTTAAATCGGACAAAGATCATAGAGGGAAGGCCACAAACGATCTCCTCAAATGTTGAGGTCAAGTTCATCCAAGATCATTAACCTATGAGTTTTGAACTTGGTATATTCCTTATAATGTAGGCTAAAACAAGCATTGTAGCACCCGTTGGGCGGAATATGAGGATTGAACTTGATTTATGACCTTTGACCTTGAATTTTACACTTAGTTACCTTAACAAGGACGTCATATCATTATATACGTCATACTGGATAACACCATTTGACCGGAAGCACAGGGGCCATTGGCCTTGAAAATGTTGGTATGACCTTGACTTGTGACCCTTGACCGTGACTTTGTGCTGTATGTTAGGTTACCTTGACATATTATCTCGTTTTTAAGGCGATATGGCCTCACCACTCGGTCTCCAATGCAGCCGAACTGGTGCGACCGCGCGATTGTGGTGATCTTAAAATTGTAGGTCGACTTTAAAAGCCTACAAGTCTAAAAAAATTGAGACTGATTTAAAAAAATCCCCAATCGACGGACCTTTAAGACTATTCTAAATGCGGCTGAGTAACATTTTCCGGCTACGAATGGTTTCCGGCCACCTTGGAAAAATAGGCGGAAGGCCTTCGATGCCCCCTCCAGTGCGCTTGTTAAGAGGGGTGCGAACCGCAGTATACCTTTGCTGAGGGCAGCCTCGCATGACGGCATGTCGTCGTAGGGCTGCGTAGTGTTGCACTGTGCTGAGCACGCGCACACGCCCTGCTCCACGGAGCAGCCGTAGTGCTCGTGCTCCGGGGCACACGTCCAAGCACTGGCCGCCATCTCCTCCCCACCGTCAGACTGACTGACTGCTGGAACGACCACTGATCCTGCGGAAGCCGAGCACGATGGCGTAGTGGAAAATCGAATAGACCGACTGTTGGAGACCATGTGAAAAGTCCACCTTCTAAAAAGGACAGATCAGTTCAGACCGAAGAAATCGATTGAACTGAATTGATCCTAAACGAGATCGAACACATTTCCGGCGAACTGGCGGAAAATGAATTATTGTTCAAGTGCATTAATTTCACGGCATGAGGCATGAATTATCCTGCAACGTATAATATACAAACTTTCACAACACCAAATTCTGAAAATGCGTTTAAGCATAGTCAGATAAATGAGAAAACGTAGCATAAAGCAGGTGATCATTGCCATGATCTATAAACTTAGATAGGCGAACGAGTTTCATACGGAAAATGCCAGTAATGGCTTACTATTCTTGAAATACAACGCAGGTAAATTATCCAGCCAAGTAATATTAACATCTAGGCCCCCGTGAAAGAACATTTCTTGCTGGCTTGTAGCGATATCCACATATTCTTCCTACCAGCGAGGAGCAGGAAGAGAGCAAAGAAAATGCAGGAGTGCTCCATGGCAGCTGAGGTGCCTTCCGGATAGCGGTGAAAGCGAGGCAACGAGCTGCCGGACAGACAAAATCGTTCACCGGGAAAATGGTTCAAATAGGCAGACAGAACCATTTCACCAGCTCTCACACGGCTCATGTTTCTGATAACAGTGCTTGATCTTCATTGTTTACATTTAGGCTACTGATATTGGTTGACTAGCATTCATCAACTGATGTCTGTTTCAAAACTAGTGAGCTTTGAATAAGCTCATTTGAAGCTTACGACAAGCACGTATCTATAGATAAATATTTTTTGTAAGAAATGACAGAATGCAAGACAGGAAAACTCATGATTATGGGTAAGAAATGAAAAAAACAAAATTATATCAAATTAATTGCTTCCGTACTGACCTGAGCCACTGCTCCGTGCTCTTGTTGCCGTTCCCTCTCACTCTAACGCCGCACTGACCATTGTGAGGAGCCTCGCTTGGGTATTTGAGGCAGCGAGCGCGGACAGCGGCGATGTTTCGCGGTGGAGGTGTCAGAATTACGGCCTGCTAGTCCGCCAATGGAGCAGCCCGACTTATCCAACTGACTAGGCTAGCTCAAGTATTTCCTTGCTCCCCTTTAGCACGTGGCGCTCGACAATGAAATAGGTATTTACAATATGTCGATCGGATCTTTGTCTACAATAAGAAGGTATCAGCGGCCTGGCACCTCTCTTCTGCAGAAGCGAGACACGCACATCTGGCATTTCCCTCCTCGTCTCTCCTCCCCTGCACCCGTCCCCACACAAACACACGGGCGCGCACACGCGCTCGTCAGATACGCACGTGGTAGAAAAAAACTGCTGTCCCAGCACGTGGAAGCGGTTGGACGCAGGAGGGCTGACAAGCCTCCAGCCTGGAGAAGGTCAAGGTCCGGAGGAAGGCGTGTAGAATGACGAACAGGCATGTAGCTTGCGTTCAGTTAGGTGTGCAGTCATAAATTCATCTGAGCACCACCCATAAGCTGCCTGGTCGGCGTCCGTGGTCAGACACTCACACCGGCAACCGCTGCAAAACTGAACTGTTTTTACCCGCCCTATCACCGGAAAACGTCAGGGTCGAACTGACGAACAATATCTACGAAATTCAGCGATCACATCAAAATCGCCAGCGATGGATCGCAGTGTCCTTACAAATCTCGAAATGATGCACGGACAATGTGAAGTCATATTAACACATGGTGATAGGACTAGAACTTAGTCCGGGATATCACATCATCAAAAATTTATTGCCATATTAAATATCAACATTTTTACGACTAAAGATCGGCTCTAAAATGGATGCCGTAAGACATTTATCAAGAAGGGGCGTGAGAAATAACCAAAATTGACTGCTACTGTTTGTTTTAACCAATCATGAATTGTTTTACTCATTTCATCTAGAAAACACTATTACTACGTTTTGTGTTTTTGGCGAGTGTAACATAAAACAGTCATGTTAACACTTCTGGTCACTGTTTGTGTTCGGGCCATGAGCCATGGAACTAAAATAAAAGTGAAAAGTATATCGGTGCGGAGGGATCGTTGCCTGGTGTATGTATCTAGTCAAACGGCTGGCTCAGGCTTTGTCATTATCGTGCTGGTTGGGTGAGTGACGTCCTTAATTTGTGGGGCTGAATACAATGCTCTAAATGACATTGTTTAATTTAGTGATGATCAAGTAATAGAAACTAGTATGTACAGTGGCAGGTCTAGCCGGTAGGTTTGCGGGGGCAAGCCGAAACCGAAATAAACGTCAACCGGTGAAAGATCTTGCCACAATTTAACTAGATTGTAGGTTTTGGGAGTAAAATCAGGTCGAAAAGCAAAAAACGTTACAGGGTAAAAAAATGTGGCCACAATATGCTTGTTTTTGTTATCCATTGATTGGTTCTGTTTTAAGTTGAGAGTTGAGGTACTAAAACCCTGCTTATAAGCTAAAAAAGAGTCGGTACAAGAAGCAGGTCGACGCTGTGGGCTTGCAAAAGCATCGAGCTTTTCCATTAGAGGAGCAAATGTCCCCTGGATCCACCACTGAGTATGTATGTTCGGACAGGATAAGTAGAGAACAATTCAGGTATGCGCAGTAATGCGGGTCAGCCTAATACCGCAGGTCCGGTACTGCGGTACAGCATACAGGCGCAGGCTCATTGCTCGCTCCAGCCTAATATGGCGGGTCTAGGCACAGCGAATTGGTGATTTCATCGTATGCAATGCTGGCCGGCCCGGGAGGCAGTGAGTAATATTAAACTTCTGGCTAGTTTGCTTAAGATGGCCTTTAAGCAAATCTACTTAACAAAATTATTTATTAACTTGTTTTTCTTGATTGATTTATTTTTAGCAAAAGGGTTTGCCTCTCACTTCTTGCAAAACGGTTAGGTTAGAAAAAGCGGTTAGAGAAAACTGAGGAAGGTAAATTAACTCAGGCTAAGCTGAGTTAAGTATGATTCCGTTCGGTCAGGGCAGGTCAGCATAGGTAAGGCCAGTTGATGTTGGGTGGGTTAGGATTGGGGTAGGTCAAATCTGATCACATCAGATCAAGGTAGGCCCCATTCCTACGTGACAGAATCTGTCAAAATACGACTTGGCTGCAATGGGAGTTCTTCATATCAATGGTTTTGTCGATGAATAAAACGAAACCTAACATCAATATACACCAAAACAGTTGACCCAGCCCTGAATGTTTCCGGACAGCTCAATAATGGGAGGTCACTGACCTCAGGCTGGTATGCGAAGTCTCCCAGGCAAATACAAAGCTGTGATGCTCAGACAAGTCTTCTTTTATTCCAGCTGCTGATTCAGTCCAGTTTTGCTTCCTTTGACTAAAATGCGAATTAGAGAAGTGAATCGCTATCGGTCCGATCGAAAAATGAAAAAGTTACGAGCTGGATTTGGAAACTGTTCGATCTGGCGCGGCATTTTCGGGCACATTTCGGACACTGTGCTTTTATTTCGTATTTGGTATATGATTTGAGCCAGGTGATGAATGCCAGGTAAAACATTTGCAAATGAATTGTATCAGGTTGAAATATCTACATTTTCCAGTTTCCACATCAGCTATCCCTGATATACGATCCATTTCAGTACGCCCCATTTACGTACCGACAGCGGGAACACACTTATCAACTCATGTCTTCGGGGTTTGCGGTCGGTACGTTAAAAGAGCGTACCAACTAAAATTGTTAACGTACACGACATAAGTGGTACTGTATTGGTAGTTCGTTACTTGCTTTGAAATAGGTGCATTTCTAATTCTGACATTTCTCAGATAGACAAGCCGGTCGGACATTCCTTATAGTTCAAAGCAAGGTTTTTGAATAGGATCGGCAATCAGTTTAGAAGAATTGGCACATGACATATTTCATGTGAATGGTCTCACGAAGGGTAACTACAGACCATAAGCTTTTAAAAAAGAACATATAGCATCAGTAATAAATTCATCCAACGCAGTTACTGACAACTGAGCTGTGACAAGTCACGCAAACATTTCAAAATAAGCGGTTCTGTGAAACATTAGGTGAGGCAGCTGTCGCATCGAACCTAGTTATGATATGATACCTGGTTTATACTTCAGTCAGGTTGCTGACAACTTAAAACGGAGTGGAGCAATTTTAGTACCATGTGGGTCGAGAGCTTGTCATATTTGAGGGAGTTCGATAAGAGCACGGGAGTAAATTGTCAGCAATCGATGCATGCTGGTAACTTAGGCCTGACAAAAATAACTTCACAGCCGAGAATTAACCCACACCCAGTGAGGAAACGGGTATTTGAGCATCCCCCGGTTCTAACAAGGCATCAACAAACAAAAACACTGCAGTATTTGGCACACATTATGTCTAATCATGTGCAAAACTTGTAATAAAATGTCAGGTTTGGATCCACATAGATCAGATCACCAGACCAGGTCAAGAAACCTTCACCACTAAACAGGTTTTCAGTGGTACCAGCGGGAAAATGCTTAATTCTTTACCGGAGATCCATATCACATAATAGGCCCACCGACGAGTACCACAAACTGTGGTAGCGGTATTTCTTATATCGATGACCTAGGGTCAGGCACGGGTCTCCATTGATCCGTACCTGACCCTGGGCAACCTCCATTCCCCAACCTTTCCATTAGAGGTGCATTGGGAAAATTAGACTGCTCTATTTCTGTAGATGCGACTTAGAATTAACTCTATTCTGAGTTAAAATTGTTGGCTTTTG
Organism: Lepas anatifera; assembly: GCA_034440635.1. Classification (NCBI taxonomy): domain Eukaryota; kingdom Metazoa; phylum Arthropoda; class Thecostraca; family Lepadidae; genus Lepas; species Lepas anatifera. Next base: position 1,786,952 of record JAOTON010000772.1, on the reverse strand, counting down.
ACCTCTGAGAGGTCATCTGAAGCTCTTTGAGCACCTTTTTAAGCTCAGGTCATAAAATTGGCAATGAACGACGAAAAACTTTTTATTTTTATATCGCTGTATTCCTATCATCATTGCAAGCCAATCGATTTGCATGATAACCATATTAGGTCAGAAAGTGACCTTGAACTATCCTTAGACTCCTTACTGCAGCAAGATGAATCTAATGATGCATAGAGACTGGCTCTAACTCAATCCATGGGACTGCAGTCAGGCGCCAGGGCCCAAAACCTCAAAACACGATTTTGGTAATCTTAGCCGGCACGCTACTTTAGCGACCCACATCATAAAGTCGATGGGCTGGTTTTCAACTGTATCACCCCCCTCCCCCAGCTTCATTTCTAAACCATGCTTAACCCGCGCCCCACCGGGGGTCCAGCGCCACCTTCGCCCCACCGGGGGGCATCGATGGCCCCCCTCTAACTCCGAAAGTATGGGCTTTAGCGCAAATCTGCAAAGTGCAATAGAAAGCTCGCGTGAATTCAATAAGAAATTACTTCAAATGTTTTATGCTCAGGTCAATGGTTTGACCTGCAGAGGTCAAACTAGGTCAAGATCGGCTATTTTCACTCAAATGTGCAATCCTTAAGCAAACTGGGCATAACTCTTATGCCATTAGAGCTATTGAGGTCTGATAAAGTAAATTTGATAGGAAATTGTCAATACTTTTTCCACTATGTGAAACGTAAAGACCTCCCGCCAGTGGTTTGACCTCCAGAGGCCACCTCGTGACCTAAGATGACCTGAGGTCACGAAAGGTCAGAAAGTGACCTTGTTGTATATCAAATGAAAGCCAGTGATAAGACAAACACGATGGCGTTTGTTTCATTGCTCTAGCTTATACAGATCAAAAGTTATTGTCAAAATACTGTTTTTGACCCCTGGTGACCTTGGATGACCTTGGAGAGGTCAAAGAGCAAATATGGTCCCTGGATTCCGTGAAAGGGTGTCCAAAAACGCTTTTCTGATCAAGCTGAGCATTTTTAATCGCTTTTGTGACTTTTAGATTATAAGATAGCTTTTCCCCATGCTTTTTCAATGGGAGAGGTCACCTCGTGACCTGACCTCAGGGCACGAAACCGAAAAATCCCGGATATACACCTTGTAGACCCTGGAGGGGCCATAAAGTGTAGGAAGTTTCAAATCGATCGACTTTGAAATGTAGCTCTTACAGAGCTCTAAAGTTGAAGTGAGGTGATCTTGTTGACCTCGTCTGGTGACCTGACCTTGGGTGACCCGGGGTAAAAAATTTCAGGGATGGTGGAAAAATGATGCAGTGAGAGGTAGAATCCTCAACCGCAGTGCTGCTCCTCTTCGTTTTCCTGCTATCCCGGAAAAACCTTAGGGGGGCCATCGATGGCCCCCGGTGGGGCGAGGGTTAACACATTCGACTCCCAATCAGACTAAAAACTAAAATAAAATAAAATTTCAAAACCATTAATGGTAATGTACCATTTACATTTTAATAAAAATACTAAAATTACATAAATTAGTTAAGGATATAATCCTTATTTTCTGATCCTAATTGTATATCCTATTTTGTCGCCAGCAAAACAAATAATTAAAAAACTTTTGGTTTAATATAACCCAGATTTATCGCAAACCTAAACAAATAAACCAAACACCAATTTCATTTTCGGTCACCATTGTAAAAATTATTATATGTAATTAGATTGTACGTACAGCATACAAATAGTGTGCGTCAAACCAGCTCGAGTGGGTCTTGAATAAGAATCAGTCTTGAATTCAGATATTTAGGTCAAGGTGAAAATACAAAATATGCTAACAGCCCCCTTTTTCAGTCCTGCAGCTGCCATTACAAAAATCCACAGAATAAATAAGTATATTTTTATTATGTACATAGTCCAGCAAATACTTAAAAATATAGTTCATGAAAAGCACCGTCCCAACCATGCGTTACTATGCCAGCTCCGCAGATTTTAATATTTCAGTTTTGGGGGGAGGGGATGAAGGAACCCCAAAATTATTGGATTTTCCATGCCAACAAAAATTGGGTACTTTTATATTCGAAAAATGTTTTTAGATCATCACTTAGTAACAAACATGTAATATTACTTAACTTTTATCATTTACAAATAATCCTAAATTTAAGCTTTGGCTATTCAAAGTTTCATCATCCATGCTCATTTAGGGTAGGTGTTAGGATATAATAGGCTAATAAAACCTAAGTATAGATATAAATCAAATAAATATATTTAATTTAAGTAAGATATAAGTTCACAGGCTTTTTTTTATATCTTGTCCGACAAATCAAGCATATTAGTAAGTAATAAAAATGGGAAATATTGTACTAAAACTCAAATTAATGGATTGAAATTTTTCTTGCATCAAAATCCAAAGGATCAACTTGTAATTAAACACATGATTAAAAAAGGAAAATCAAATGTTTAGTCTAATTACCAGTTCGTAAAATTATTTCCCTATTAATGTCATAAAATTATGATCAACAAAACAACTTGAAATAAATAACATAAACAACACACATACTACTTTTGTTTTCCCACCTGTTCGTCGCCCGCGTTGATCCATGCTCAAAACACCTCCGCAAACATCCAACTCGGGCAGCCAGAATGCTTATTGCGATGCCCTAAAACGTTTTCAATACCCACATCCAAATCTACATTACTACCGGACGGTGAAGGCTAGAGGCCATTTATCAGCCCTAACAACATAAATAAGCAACCAGTTACCAATTATACAAGTATCAAAAAATAATCAAACAAACCTCAAATCCCCAACGGGATTCAGGCGGCCATTCACAGCCAACACACCAACCAGGGCGCTTTAAACAAAGTACCTTCCCAAGGGCGCGTTAACACACCTCGGCAGCGTTACCTAAAGAAAAAAAACTTTCCTTAAACCTCGGCGGCTTCGAAGCTCCTCTAGAATAAAATGCCAAGGCCGGAATTTTAGCAGAGGATTTTCGGGTACGTTTAAAGGCCTGTCAAAGGCCCTCTATTAAAGGACCCTCGATTCGTCCAAAAGACCCTCATAAGGCCTCATTCACTCGATTCATAAGTCCTCGATTTTCATCGGTTCTCCACGGCTATAGGGAGGTATTGAACATTTAGTGAAGAGGACAATTTAATATTAGTTTTTTAGAACAAAATATTTCCTTTCTTCAAGTTTTTCGTGTAAGATCTGTCGCAGGACCATCCGTGCCCTAATGTTGGGCACTTAACCAGAGCCCGACTTTTCAGCCTGCTCCCAATTAAGTTTCAAAATAGCAGTATCCGAGCCTGTGTAAAGCTTTACTTCGCTATGAAACAGTGACAGCAGCGTTTCAGTGACGCAGTAATTTTACAGCCCGGGCGTATGGGAAGCTTGCTATGTTTTTCTTTGCCAGGGTAGAAACAATACTACTGCTTGAATGTTTCATTGAAAGTGACCCTGCTTCACGGCTCTAGTTTGTATTCTGTACAGATATATTTCTGTTTCATTCTCAGGAGAGTTGATTTTTGATAAAACTTTAACAAAACTGAGCTTCGAGGGCTCTGCACCACGATAGGCATGCTACTTAGTTTGGTATCACATCATCATTCTTATGGAGGACTGCACTAAAACAAACTTGCGTTAAAGTTCTGCTAATAATATTTCCCTTACTTGAATAGTCATTCTATGCACTTATTATGCTCAGAATGAGCCCAGTTTCTCAGTTGGTGGAGCATTGGGTTCCAGTCCGCTACCCAGAAACATGCAGTGACAGTGGGTGTGCAGGCTTGGGATCAATTCCCCGGAGATGCTCCTATGCTCGATATTTATCCGACGTAGGTCTTCTGGCTACTTACTGGTTAGAAAGTGATCTGCACGGGGGACCCCTGCTTGTGCTTTGTGGGGCGTTAAACTTTGACTTCTAAATTAACTCGTCATTGCGGGAGTTGCTCGTTCGAATGGTGGGGTCAGGGTCTCGGTGACAAGTGCCTTGCTGACTAGTGAGGCTCCGACTCCAAAACCCGAACTTTTAAAAACTTTGAGCATATTCATAAACAAAAGTAAAAAGTATCCAAAATGCTTTGACAATAAGTTACAAGGTTTGTACAATGTCTTCTAGCACCCCTTGCCGTACTATGGTTCTACCATTGTTCTACATGGTTTTTCCATGTATTGCCCTTATTTTCGTGGCACGGATTTTGAACGTACAAGCTTTGCGTTTTACCTAATAATTTTCCTTGTAAACAAGGGTCTGACAAGGTTGCCCTTGTAAAAATTTCTTTCTGTGAACCGCGTGCGGGTACTTATTTGGGAACAATAATGCACTTCTCGGGACTTAGGAACATTACAATTTGAGAAACTTAGAAACTAGAATTTTATAGAAGGATTGGGGTATGTGTTAGCTCATTAAAAATAGTTTGTGAATAGAAATGAAAATTTATATACAAATAAATGTACAAACAAATAAAGACAGATACCGAAATCAACACACTCAAGTCTCAAGCTTCTGGCAACATTATACCATTGGAACCGTACATTTTACAATAAGACATACATTTACAAACGACATACATTTTACATGTATGTCGTGTTAAAAATGGGTTGCTGGAAATATTTTAAATGCTCAGGAAATTCCTCCAACTGTAATCTTCAGTTTTGAGCTTAGAAAGTTTCAATAGACAGAAAAAGTGATAGAAATAGAAAAAACAACTGTAGTATAAAAACGTGTGACTTTATCCAGTCACAGTGTCAGATGAACACCACACATCTATTTGCGCAAGAACCTGTACATTCTGGGAAACATGCCGGTGAACACCAGCGTGGTGACCAGGGGCTGCAGCTGTCCGAGGAGATCCAGTGACAGCGCCACCCTCTGCCACGCCACTCCTCCGGAGAGGCCCCAGTCCAGTGCTGCCTTTACCATACAGGCGGTCATCGAAAACAAAGAGTGCGCCACGGAGAGCAGCAGGACGCAACCGCCGACGCGGGCCCGGACCTCGGCGGCGGCCAGCGGCGACAGGTCGCGGTGGCACTGCTTCTCCTGGTTGGCAGCCTCATCATCAACCTCGCTGTCTCGCATGGCCAGGTCGGTAAACCCTGAGGCTGAGGACGTCTCGTCGACGGTCGGCATTCCCCAGAACTTGCTCAGCGTGAAGGTGGATGGGGTGTAGGTGTCGCACCGCTCCAGCTTGCGGATTCGCTGGGCGTAGGTCAGCGGACTGCGAGGTGCAGCGATCGGAGGCAGCGCGGGCGGGGACAGATTTGGCAACTGCTCGTCCTCCTTCTTCATTGCTGGAGTAACACCCGATGTCAGCTGTTCAGCAGCAACGCCATCCTCAGCTGGGCACAAATCCTTCTCGGGAGGCTCAGGGCTGCCTGAATATGTCACCTCGTCGCCATCGTTGTCGGTCTCTCCACCAGCGCCTGGTTGAGACCGCCTCCGAACCCACCAGTACGCGGCGACGCCGATAGGTAGCAGCACCAGGCCGGGAGCGTCGGTGGTGATGTGCCGCCAGATGGCACTGGCTGTCACCTTGGTGAGGTGGCACAGTCCACACGTGCCATCCCGCCGCAGTCCCACAGCGCGCATCACCACGAACGACGAGGCTGGCAACGACACCCAAACTAGCGACACTAGCGCCACCTTTACTGGCCGCGACCAGCGGCCCCTGCTCACCAGTCTTTCGTTCATGAGGAGAAGCATCCAGAGTCGCACGGAGCACGCCACAGCTTCCAGAAGAAACCAGAGCTTGCACAGAGCGAGGTTGAGCGTCCAGCGGCCAGAGACCAGCTGGACGGCACGCAGCAGAACACAGCTCGCCTGCAGCACGTCTGCTATGGCGACACTCAGCATCAGGTACAGCACGTTCTCACAAGGCAGGTTCTCCTCGGTCCATGCTGGACGAACCACGGAAAGGTCAAGAAAGCGGCTGAGACCGATCGCCCAGAAACAGCTGAACACGCCGACAGCTCCTACCAGCACTGACAAAGCCGGAGGCAGTGACGTATAGTCTATGACGTCAGGCTCCGGAAACCAGCTGATGGTGTTATTCACGTCAGTGGAGTTGGCCAAGCCCACCGCCGTAGCAGCCCCACTCCGAAAACTCATCGTCCTGAGCGTTTTAAAAAATGGTGTCCAAATACCAGCAAACACTAGTCGACAACACCTGAATGTTTGCTTATGAGCGCCGCGCTAGCACCAGACACTATGCGAAGCCACTGGTGGTGAGGATACTGCTCAATGTTGCGAGATTGAAGGGCGCAGAGTGGCCGGACGCTATTGCAAGGGCGCCGCTTGGGCAAATCAAATCAGCAACTGCAATAGAAAACACCCAAAAACAACTCACATTCTAATATTCCAATTCACTGTGAAATAATGACTATGTTCGGGGTTCATCTCTGGTCCCAGAAGTCACCGGAGCGCTCTCCCCGACATCAATCCCTGACGCTGCCTCTGGTGGCGCTGACATAAACAGAAACCAGCCGGTGGACAGTTGGCCGCATTAGAGTCCAACCCTGTCGACGTCCAGTACTGTCGGATATCTGTCCAGAGCCGCACCACCCTCTCCCAGTGCGGCCCGGCCGCTCAATAGCAGCTTCAATCCGTGCATGCGCCTGACGTAAAGGCTAGATGAGCGGTGCGTGGTAGGAAAATATCTATTAATACAATCTATGGACCAGGGGCATATTCAGGAGATAAAATCGGGCCAGGCTAACTTTAGAAGCGGTCCCATTTTACCAGGTTTGAGACAATTTTGACCAATTTTCTTTAAAAAACGCAACATTTTTACCATTTTATCCAAGTTTCCCACTCGCAATCGTAATGTTATATCCATTTATGATATGGACAGCAATTTACTAAGTGTATAAATATATGGGCTAAAATTAATTATTCCAAATATCTAGGTATTTACAGAGGCCCATACAGAGGGTGGGCTGGGGGCTCAAGCCCACTTAGGCAGTGATTATATTATGATCAGCAAGACGCCTTTTTGGGCGATAACCAAGCGGACGTTTCTGTTTCAAGAAATGCAAGTTGGCTTATTTTTTCACATTATGCATGGTGTTTGTGTAAAATAAGCATGAGGATATCACAAGGATGTTCAGCTGCCATAGATTTATCCCTTACTTCCATCCAATTAACACGAAACACGATTGAAAAATCATGGAAAATAAATCTAAGAAAATCCAATTTATTTATTTTATTATGGAATTCATTTAATCAAAATGTATATCTTTGGCTTGGATTTTCTGAATCAAGTAATTATTCAGATTTATCGTTCGCGAATACATAGAGTAAAACAACTTGTCGGAAATAAAGGCTTGTTTTTCTAAGTCCACTCGCAAAGCGCCTGCAAATATTTCGTTATTTCAGCATTGAACCCTCCGAAAATCACTGTTCAGAGTGTCTTCCAAGGTCTCGCGGAAACCCCTAACTCCGGTATGTATTATAACAGTCTAGCTTGAAGTTTTGACACAATGAATTGAATTGATGCAGCTACCTGATGGTGGCAATTTCATTTACCTACGTTAACTACTCGCACAGTAATAAGCTCGCCAGAAGCGTCAGCACGGCAGGCCCGGGCTGGGTGGTATGTAAATTCGTCCATTAACTCAGAGGTAGACCTCGCGAACGCTTCATGTCTGCTCGGTAATAATCACATGATAGATCAATAATGTCCAACACGCGCCCTGCGGGAGGGGGGCGAAATTCGCCCCCCCTCCCCTCCTGGTTTTCCCCAGATAACGCAAAAGCAAAGAAACACAGGGCAACGACACTTCTGCCGACTGATGAATTTGAAGCTATCACAATATGATAAGGTCATTAGGATCTACAAGCCTGCTATCTCGGAATGTTATTATTGACCTAAGGTGGGGTCAATTTCTTGGTCACCCCATTATAAGTCTATTATGAAAAATTGAAACGGCTTGTTTTCAGTAAATACTGGATAGATAAAGCTGAAAATCCTCACACCGTGTTTTCTTACTACGATCTTTGCCATTAACACGCGCAATGACGGGGGGGTCTGAACCACCTTCGCTTTGGCGGGTACCCGCCTCCCCCTAAGATCTCGAGAACCACGGTAGGTAGCGAGAAACGGTAAACGGCGTTGGGTTGCCCATCCACTTTTCCATCGAAAATATTTAAACTGTTTTTTGTCAGGTCACATTTAAGGTCACGAGAGGTCAAAACATGCCGTATTAGGGATAACATGTAAATTAAGTTTTCGGCCATTTTATCTGAACAAATAAAGATAGAGCAAAACGACATGAACTTTATGAATCCTCGCAGCAAGCCGAATCGAATGATATATAATTTGACCTTGCTAGGTCAAATCAAGGATTTGACCTGACCTGAGGTCAGGTCAGGGTCAAATTATATAAAATGCATATCATTAGAACCGCAAAGCCCAGGCAAGTATAATGAAGCTAAAATAAACGCTCTATCACTATCCGTTACTGAGTTATACAATAAAAAACATTTTCCCATGTATTTCCAGTGGAGAGGTCATGCCTCGTACCTGACCTTAGGTCATCGATTTAAGAAATACCGGAATGTATTTTAGAGAACTCGGAAGGCCCATTATGTGATATGAGTTTCAATGGGATAAGTTCACCCCGCTCCGACTTATGCTATCTTAAACTTGTTTTGAGGTCAGGTTACTTGACCTGTACTGGTGACCTGACCTGAGATGACCTAACCTTAAAATTTTCACAGAAGTTGTAAGAATGATGAGGGAAAAGGTATGCCAAGTACAGCGGCGCTACGCGCTGCCGTTTTACTGCTATCTCCGAAAAGCCGGAGGGGGGGCGGGGCGGGTACCCGCCCCCCTTCAATGCGCGTGTTAAGTTCAGTTTTTGACCATCTGACCTATCAAAGGTCATGTCAGGTCAGGGGCGTTGCCAAGAGGGGGCGGCAGGGACAGCCGCCCCCTCCCCTGAGGACACGATCCTGTAACAAGCAGGGCACTTTTTACCCATCAGGGCCCTTTTGGGGCTGCCGCAGGGACCCTTTTCGGGGCGCCGCCCCCCCACCCTGAGCGAAATCCTGGCTACGCCCCTGTGTCAGGTGACAGGAGCATACAGTGATTTTTTGCCGATAACTTCTTACTGAAGTGATATAAAGCTCTAATTTTGCTTATTTTGTGCTTATATAGACACGGGGAGTCGATTGATATGCAACATGACCATACCAGGTTACCCTGCGACCCTGGCCTAGCTCGAGGTCAGGTCATTTTCACAATTTGACCTAGCAAGGTCATATTAGACATCATTCGATTTTTCACGATGAGATGAATCCAATGATGTATAAATATTTGCTCTAGCTTTGCTGAGTAAATATCTAGAGGTGGAAACGTATACTGCCCTGTTGTAAGCATATGGAACCTTCTTTGACCTATGCTGACCTCAATATTGACGTCAAATGAAAACGCTTCCAATAATTGATATTCGTCTCGTCAAGAGCTTTCGAACACCGTCCGTAATTTTTCTTTAGCTTTCCTGAAAAAATAATATACGGAGGGGGCGAAATTTGTCCCCCAGCGGGGCACGTCATGCCAGGAACCCCAGCGGGGCGCGTGTTAAACTAATTAGCCTTAAGGAGACATTGAGCTGGAAAAAAATACTTTTAGCTTTTTACCCCGAGCTTTTACCTTGAACTCAGAGTTGAATAGCCTTGAACATGGCGTCGCAACCTATGGACAACATACTGGATGACGTCATATAACCAAGAGCACCGCGGTCAATGGCCTTGCAAATACTGGTCAGACTTTGGGCTTGAGGCAGTGGCGGATGCAGGACAACATTAGGGGTGGGGTTCTAGGAGGCTCGAGACTACCCACTATCACCTCAGAACAGCCTTTGCGTATGCATTATCTCTGATATTTCGGATATTTCGGGGGGCTTGAGCCTCCTAGACCCACTTTTGTATTCACCATTGTCTTGAGGTCAAATCAAAATTTTAAAATTTGACAGCGAGATTAAAGTATATGCGAGGAGACGTAGACACGCTATTACGATTGTAAGTCATCACCACGTCAACAATTGGTCCACAGACAATTACGGTGACTTAAAAACACAAGTCTGATTTTGGAAGCCTATGGTTCTAATGGTTTTTTACCAATTCTCAAAATTTATTCACTGATGCATTTTTTCATCAATTTCATCAAATTTTGTCACGCAGAGATTTCTGGTATCGTAAAATTCTCCGCCCATTTTGGGAAAATATTTACCGCACTTTAGCACTACCTCCAGTGCGCCTGTTAAGCTGCACAGCAAAACAAGGATCTGACTTGTGGACCCCAAGTCTACTAGCCTTTTTATTTTTGTCATATCTCTATGCATTTTCTATGGAGAGGTCATGTGGCTTCCTTGACCCAACGTCCATTAAAAATGAGTTACCGTAATCTGTGTACTTTGTCAATCCATTATCAGTAATAACCATGACTTTTCATTCAATAATTATAATAATAGTCTGTCATCCATAATTAGCACAATCGATGCTAAACCATGATCAGTGTCACTAATTTAGGTGTAAACGGAGATGTAATCGCCACAACAACGTGGGCATCTCTGAGAAAGCAAATAAATAAAGAACTGTTGCCCATATTGTGATACAAATCCTCAGGTCAGTTGCAGGGGTGGAGTTATGAATATCTTTATGGATACAGTTTCATCGCCAATGTAATATCTTGCATCCTTGAACATACTTTTTCATCCCCAAGTTCCCTCTCAGGCCTTTTAAAGCGTGTCCAGTGCCCCCTGAAACATTTGCACACCCACCCTGCCCGCCTTAATACAGAGAAAGCGGGCCCGCGAGAGTCAGTTAGTTGAGGACTTTTTATCAGGCGTTCTGTGCATAGCACCTTTGTCCGCCTCTAAAGTATGTGGGACAATTCTTAGGTGAGATGGATTGCCTTAATGTAGGCAATGGGGAGGTTATTTCAAGTGACGGTTCCGAGGTGCCCCAACACTTGCGAGGGAATGGTCGTGGCTACGGCAAGAAGGCCGAGCCAATGGTGCTGGATTATAGTTGGGGATTCGCGGGGTGCGTGAGGAAGGCAGCCACTTCCAGGGATGAGGATTTTTTTGCATGTTACCGAGTCCGCTTCGCTTACGTTACTCGAGTTCCTCCATTTAAGTTGTAATTTTTGGTTATTTAGAAACTGCCGCTGAGCACATTGCCAGGGTGACGCGGTTTCTTTACACTGCAACCAGGAGGTGAGGTTTCAGCGTCCCTCCACGACTGGGCAGCCGCCGAATAGAGGAAGAGAGAGAGAGAGGTGTATGAAAACAGATAGATTGTTAGTGAGAGTTGTGAGTTTGGTTAGTTAAGAATCGTAGCTAAGATAAGTTGGTTAGTTAATCTTAGATTAAGTTTAGTTGGTTTGTTAATCCTAAGTTAAGGTTAGTAAAATTTAGTTGTTAAAGGTTAGTTGGCTTGGGCCGTGAGATACGACCCGGGTCTTCAAACCTGACTACACATGGCGCCTCCCAACCTAGCAGCCCCAGTGTGATTTCCAAAGTTACGTCCTTGATCGATGAGTTTAAGGCTAGTCAACTCCCTCCCTCTAGACATAGCTCAAACGAGGTCATCAGCCCGGACCAGTGAACTGGCCCAGACATACATCATTGGTACAAAGTACGAAAATAATCGGGAATAACTTCTCCAAATGCATATTGTGGCATTGTGCTCGGCCGTTTTTCCATCACGGAAGACACTAAATGCGTTACAACACATAAATTGGGCATCAACACATATCATTCGCATGCCCAAAAACCGCACCCCCACAACCCCAAAACTTACAGCTACTTATATCGATAGGGAGACTGATCACCCGCATCTTCAGCGCGTTCTACTCGAACCCGTTTGCATGGGCGGATCCAGGATTGCCGATCGGGGGGGGGTACCTTCGGGGAGGGGATGCCATCCGGCCCAGGGGGCGCCACTTTTGACCGGAAAACCTATCAGGTGGGAGCAAAATCCTATCGGTGGGCGCTGATTTTCGCATCCTGTTGGGGAGAGGGTCGGAAGCAGCATTTCAGGGGGGCACCATCGACCTTTCCGGAGGGCGCCGTGTCCATTTTAGGGGCACCGAGGGTCGATCAGGGGAGCACGTTCCCCCTTTGCCCCCCAACTGGATACACCTATGCCCGTTTGTTGATGCTAACATATCAACAAACGGGTTTCAAATAGACAGGGACCTTCTATCGAGTTACTTCGTGCTATTGAGGTGCGACTGGAAGTCCCAAAAGCCTTGTGTACCAATTTACACATTTGTCTAATAAGCAGCCAGTTCGGCCTACTGCTGGCAGCCTACGTGCGTCACTTTGGGCAGGGAAAACACGTCAGATACTGGCATGTTTACAAATCACCGCTATGTATGTGGGACAGGGCCATCGCACGCAGCCCCCACACGGCATTGTTTGCTGGTACTCCACTTGGTGTAGGCGGTGAATTCGGTAACATGTTCCATGATCATTTAACCCCGCCCCGGCGGAGCTCCGGAGGAATGGAGAGGTCATGACCCGTATCTAACCCAGGGTTCTTAATGTCGAAAACCCCGTTACCACAGCCAATGGTGTTCAGAAGGCCTAAAAGTTTATATGAATATCAGATAAATGTATTAAACCTTATCTCACTGGTGCAATTTAGAAATGTTTTTGACTTGAGCTATGAGTGGGTTATACCTGTTGCTCATCTACATGAATAAATACAAATAAATTACGAATAAATACGGAGATCAGATAACGTGACCCGATGGCGGATCTAGCAAACCCAAGAAGAAAAAAACGTCACGTGGTGAAAAATGTGGCTAAGAGATGCTTTCTTTTTGGTATCCAAGGGAAATTCACCCAAAAGCGATTGTAAATACCAAAAGGACCAAGGTCCAATGCTTACACTGAAGTCGACTGGTTCTGTTTGAAGTTGACTGGCTCAAATGAAGCACGAAAATCTTGCCTATAAACTGAAAAGAAGCCGGGGCAAAATGTCAACAGATTTGGCAACGAGGGGAGGGATGGGCAAGGCATGGTTTTTCTCTGAGTTTTTCCTATGGGGGAATGTTTTCACCCTCTGGATCCGCCAAAAGCTTGGCCTGACCCGAGAAGACCCAAACCTAAAATCATGGAAAAGTAGCGATCAGGAATAAGGTGTGAAAAGTCTGTTTTTATCACCGTTGTAAAACCCTGAGAGGGTGCTCAAACAACCCCAAGCTGGGGGAGGTTTTTAAGCCGCGCCTGACAAAGGATATTTTCTAACCCCGCCCTTTACACTTTTAAGCACATCTCCTTAGTCGTTATAGGTAGAGAAACAAAACTTCCGATGCCTACCGAAGGATGATTGCTTCATACTTTAAGGTCAACCAGAAAAAAGCGTCGGACCTATCACGTTGTAGTGACTTTAAAAACTTTTGGCCATTAAAGGCGGAGATTGGGGGGCCCAGATAGGTGGTTTTGGGGAATAGGAAATATAAACAATCACCACCTTAAGTTTAAGGTAAGTAAGAAAGTAACTGACAAGAGCGGGAAAAAGTCGTTACTGCATAAACGAGCAGAATAGGACGAGGACGTACGGCAAGGAAAACTTAAAACCAGGTAAGCTAGAAAAGTGCAGTAATGATATAGTATACAAAACAAAAATCGGCAACCTGAGAGGGGGGGGGGGGGGGGGGGAAGAATTACACTTTTCAACTTTGACTTCGTTTTTTGGCAACAGAGAGTAACATATGCGCGAACGCGTGTAACATATGCACTGCGCGAATGCGTGCCCGTAGCTTCGCGGCGAGCTCACCAACACACCCCCCTCACCGCTGCAGACCCGTCGTCGCCGTGTTATTTGCTTCGCCGCCCGAGCTGGTTTACCTTAGAGCTCGCAACCTATCACGGTATCGCGTCTCTCTCGCCGACTCGCAGTCTCGTCGGTATCACATCTCTCCAGACGCTTCCTATACCTTCCCACTCTCCCACTGTCACTATTCTAAGGCTCTTGCTTTTAACTAGACTCATGAAAGTCCCTGACGCATCGTGCGTTGCTTGCCGCCCGACTTCAGCACGGACGTTTTAACCGTATCACTTCCTTGCTAGATGTGAGTCTTCCTGTCATTTTTTAAACATACCTGTAATTGTCTGTGTGTGTGTGTGTGTGTGTGTGTGTGTGTGTGTGTGTGTGTGTGTGTGTGTGTGTGTGTGGAAATACATGTCATGGCTACATACACAGACACACATATTTAGAAATTTTCTACATAGAAACTGATTGGACGGACATTGTAAAATAAAAGAAATAAAAAAGTTTGAAACTGGGTGCGCAACATGAATATCAAATCAGGTCTGCTCATAATTATGTACTCCTCTTAAACAGATGTGAATGATTTGGCTACTTTCTGGGACCAAACGAAAACTAGACTTTTTTTAGGTCGGACAAAAAACAGCGTAAGCATATGGGTTTCTGGAATCTAAGCCCGCACAGTGCCAATTCTATAGGTCAGGCTGATGTTGGGGTCACCAAGGGTCACACGGCTGCACTGGCAGCAGAACTGGGGGGGCACCGGGGCACGGTGTCCCTACTTAAATACGAAATTTTAACACTAACCCTTTAGCGTTGACTGGAAATAAATGAGTAAAAAAGTCCATGCTGCCCCCCTTAAATTCGAATGTTCCGCCGTCACTGCAAGGCTGGGTCCCTGGTGACCCCTGGTCAAGCTGAGATTTTCCTTTTCATTTACCTACAGCTTCAGAGAAAACCTAAGATATGTAAACGTTTCTAGCATCTGGTATAGGTGAATCCAGGAAATCCGATCGGGGGGTGAGGGAGAGACACATGACCAGGGATGCCATCCAGATCAGGGGCTGCCACATCTGGGAGCCGCATTCTATCATGGGGGCGTCAGTGCTCGCATCCTGGGGGAAGGAATGAATCGGGAGGGGGTGACAAGTGCCAGAACTGGTTTTGCCGCCATGGATCCGCCTGTGGTGTCTGGGCTTCTGTCTTATCCATACCCCAAAAAACAAGAAACCTTAACCCGCGCCCCATCGGGGGTCCGGCGCCACCCTCACCCCACCGAGAGGGCCATCAATGCCCCCCCTCTGTAATTCCAAAATATGGGGGTTAGCGCAAACATGCAAAGTACAGTAGAAAGCTCATGTGAATTCAGTAAGAAATTACTTCACATGTTTAAGGGCTCAGGTCAATGGTTTGACCATCAGAGGTCAAGTTAGGTTACGATAGGCCCGCCGGTGGGGGTGTTTGAACACTCCCTCTGGGTTTTTCCAGCGGCATGAAAAAACGGCAGCGCGAAGCGCCACCGTACTTGGCACACCTTATTCTTGATTGATTTCGCAACTTCCCACAAATTTTAAGGGATGCACGGCAACAGATACAGGCACATTAAAATTGCTCCCAGGGCAAAACAGTGGTACCAGGCGGACAAACCGCACGAAAGGTCAAAGTGACTGCCTATATAAAAAAAAAAAACACATGGTGTGTAGCAATTAGGTCAAATTATTGTCAAAACTTTTACCGGCGATGACGAAAATCAAAGGCAAAATGACCCGGGATCCGAGGGTGTCAAAACGTGTAGAGTCGAGTATTTGCAATCATTTGTGGCTTTATAAAAAACTTCCATGCTAAGGGGCACGTGACGACCCAGGCACAAAATCGAAAAATCCCGGATAACCGAGACCCGGAGGGTCAGAGTGTGGAAGTTTCAAATCGATCGACAAATGTAGCACAGAGCAAAGGAAGCGAGGGACCTGGTTGACCGTCGGGACCGACCTGGGACCGGGGTAAAAATTCAGGATGATGGGAATGTGCGGAGAGGTAGAGCCCTCAACCGCGGTTCTGCGCCCGTCGTTTCCATCCGAAAAACCTAGGGGCCATCGATGGCCCCCGGGGGGAGTAAGTTTGAGTCATCTCAGGTCAGGTGACCAGTGTAGGTCAAGCGACCTCACCTCAAAAAATGTTTTAGGTGGCATAAGTAAGAAATGGGCGAATCGATCGGATTGAAACCTATACCACATAATAGCCCCACCGATTTCTTCAAAATATGTTCCGGGATTTTTCATATCGATGACCTAAGGTCAAGTACGGTCTATGACCTCTCCATTGGAATTACATGGGAAAAACATAAATTGTGCTGTATTTGTTCAGATAAAAATGATAATACCTTCACATTCTACAAATCTAAGTATACTGAGCCCCTTTCTAGGTTCATGATGCAATTTATGTTCTACCTGTGATCCCTGAGAGGTCATCTGGAGCTACTTAGGCAGTTTTCAGACTTAGGTCAATAATTACCACTTAAGCCAACACAGCAGGCAGATGAGCGCGTTTCGACAAAAATTGTATTCTTCAGCATCTATGGTAGGAGGGATAAGGAACCCGTCATCAAGACATGCAGCAGTTTCATCGTTTGGATTTTTTGTGCAAAATTATCGTGCGACAGAAATATAAAGGCACCGTTTTTGAGGATATTCCAATAATGCTTCTTGAATTATTCTAAAATGTATACAAGCAAGCTTCGATATGAGACAATCTAGCCTTATCACTGTTTTAAATAATGTTCTGTTTTTATTTTATCATCATTATTGTTTTTGTTATTATTATATAAAACTTTTTTCTCTCTCTCTTTGCTTAACCAACTCCTAATACAGCCGCAGATTTTGCCCATTTCATGAAGCCTGGCCTAAGATTAACACGCGCATTGACGGGGGTCTGAGCTACCTTCGGATTGACGGAGGGGGCGGGTACCCGCCCCCTCTAAGATCTCGAGAACCACGGTAGGTAGCAAAAAACGGTAAACGGCGTTGGGTAGCCCATCCGCTTTTCCATCGAAAATATTTGAACCATTTTTTGTTAGGTCACATTTAAGGTCACCAGAGGTCAAAAACATGCCGTCACATGCCGTCATAGGGATAACATGTAAATTAAGTTTTTCGGCCATTACATCTGAACAAGTAAAGATAGAGCAAAACGACTTGAACTATATGAATCCTCGCAGCAAGCCAAATCGAATGATATATGATTTGACCTTGCTAGGTCAAATCAAAGATTTGACCTGACCTGAGGTCAGGTCAGGGTCAAATTTTATAAAATGCATATCATTAGAACCGCAAAGCCCAGGCGAGTCTAATGCGGCTAAAATAAATGCTCTATCACCATCTGTTACAGAGTTATTCAGTAAAAACCATGTTTCCCATGTATTACCAATGGAGAGGTCATGTTTCGTACCTGACCTTAGGTCATCGATATCAAAAATACCGGAACATATTTTAGAGAACTCGGTGAGCCCATTATGTGATATGAGTTTCAATTGGATAAGTTCACCCTGCTCTGACTTATGCTATCTTAAACTTTTTTTGAGGTCGGGTCACTTGACCTGTACTGGTGACCTGACCTGAGATGACCTATCCTTAAAATTTTCACAGAAGTTGCAAAAATGATGAGGGAAAAGGCATATCAAGTACGGCGGCGCTGCGCGCCGCCGTTTTTCTGCTGTCTCCGGAAAACCCGAGGGGGCGGGTACCCGCCCCCGTCAATGCGCGTGTTAAAAGTATCATTTTTAGCTATATGTGCTGCGTCTGTAGCTTTCCTATTATCTTTGTTTTTACAAACTGCTATAATTTTAGCTCTATCCCAGTTTGGTAGATGATTTGTTTTCATGGAATGTATGACAAATGCACTGAATTCTGAGTTGTTTCGAAGGTCTCTTCTATGTTCTTTTAATATTGTTTTTAGACCCCTTCCTGTTTCACCTATGTACGATTTCGTGCACGACCCGCACGGCAACTGATACACTACACTTTTTGGTTCTGGGTCATCGGATCTTTCTTTTTTCGCTAAGATGCTGCTAAGTCTTTTACCGGAACAAAATGCTACTTTGTAACCCGTTTCTTCAAGTTTGTTTGCAATAATTTCAGCTGGTTTGGAGTAAGGTATCGTAACACATCGCATCTGTTCCTTTTTGTTGGATTTCGTGGATCGTTTTCTTATATCTAGAGCTTTCTTCTTCATATTTATCAGAAATCCTCTCGGATATTTCAGCTTCGTGAACGGAGTCATAATATATTCTATCTCTTCTTGCAGGTATTCATCACTACAAATACGGAAGGCCCTAAGAAAAAATCCTAATACTACTCCTCGCTTCACCCTATCACTGTGACCTGAGTAATAATGTACATAGCATTCCTTATTCGTTGGCTTTCGATAACTTTGCATGAAATGATGGTACAGCTTTTATTTGTATAATGTATACCATTGCGTTTTGATTGCTATTGCAAGTAGATTGGTATCCATATTGACTATGCTATATTACAAAATGACTTTGACCTGACCTGAGGTCATGCCATTTTTGTGTTTTGACATAGTATAGTCATTTTATACATCATTCGATTTGCCATGACGAAAGGAAGCGAATGGTGTCTAAAAAGTGATTCTAACTCAAATCTGTCAGATGCTAGAGCCCAACAACTTTGCTCAAAAGGCCAACTTCTTTGACCTATCATGACCTCAATATTGACCTGAACCAAAAGTGACTGATATAGTTTCCACATTAATTTTCATGAGCTATCCACCAGCATCCGCGTTTTTTTCGCTATTCCGCTTAGGGGTCGAGTTCAAGGGGGTGGGGTGTTCAAGGTTCGGAGGCCCACCAGGGCACGGGTTAAGCTACCTGGCCATACCTCTCATGCCGTTAGAGTTACTGCAATCTGGTAAAGGAAATTTGATAGGAAAATGCCAGACCTTTTTCTGCTATGTTGAACATAATGACCTCCCGCCTTTGGTTTGACTTCCAGAGGTCACCTCGTGACCTAATATGACCTGAGGTCACGAGAGGTCAGAAAGTGACCTTGCTGTATATTAAATGAAAGCAAGTGACGAGACATACACGATGACGTTTATTTCAGCGCTCTAGCTTGATTAAGTCAAAAGTTAGCGTCAAATACTGTGTTTGACCCTTTGACCCTTGGTGACTTATGATGACCTCAGATAGGTCAAAGGGAAAATATCGCCCCTGGGATCCGTGAAAAGGGTGTCTATGAACGCTGTTCTGAGCAATCTGAGCATTTGGAATCGTTTTTGTGACTTTAAGATCATAAAACAGTTTTTTCCATGCTTTTCCATTGGGAGAGGTCACCTCGTGACCTGACCTCAGGTCACGAAATCGAAAAATCCCAGATATAAATTTTGTAGACCCTGGAGAGTTCATGAAGTGTAGGAAGTTTGAAACTGATCAGCCAAGAAATTTAGCTATTATAGAGTTCAAAAGTTGAAGTGAGGTGACTGGTTTACCTCGCCTGGGGACCTGACCCTGTGTGACCCGGAATAAAAAAATTTCAGAGATGGTGGGAAAATGATGGGATAAGAGATAGAGCTCTCAACCGTGGTGCTGCGCCTCGTCCTTTTTCTGCTTTCTCGAAAAAAACCTTAGGGGAGCCATCGATGGCCCTCGGTGGGGCGAGGGTTAATGATAGGCCTTTATTTGACCTTGCAAGGTAGCTAGTGACCTAATGTCAGACACAGTCAGGCCATTGACCTAATGATCCGTCTACGATGTATTAGTCAGATTTGCTGAGAAAAAGAGACACGGTGACAGCAATCATTTTCCCTGATCTGATGACTCCGAGTTATTTATTATCATGAAGCCAATTAAAATCTTACCATGATGACCCCAGTAATAGCCGACCTCGCCTAACGCTCACCGTTGTACCACTCCTCTGTCTAATTCAAAGAATGCAAAACCTATATCATGAAATCTGAGGCGAGGTAGCCAGAAGATAGAGCAAGGTGGAAAGCCCGGTTTGATAGTTTGTTTACCCAGAGATCATCATTTGCGGACAAATAGGGTGTGTTTAGAGCGTATCACGTCCGCGGCCGCCCTGCGACAGTTGCAGTCATAAACCAGCGGCCAAACATAGCCGTTTGGCTTGTAGGGCAAAAAGAGGGGAGGTGTGGAGATGAGTGCGCTCAAAAGAAGTACGCTCATTAATTTCTTGCTCTCCATAAGGTTTTTGAGACAAACAAGATACACCAACATATATTTTCTGCATGCCTTACATGCTTAACAGCTCAGTTTAAAACCCATGAAGGAATAATATTAACTGTATTTAAACCCCGGTACTGGATGACAAGAAGTGTCCGGATTCAGTGCCACCATAGAGGTGGGGGGGGGTGAGGTTCAGCTACGGAGGAATCCCCTACTCCCATGACGACTTGAGCGCAAACAGATGGGTCCGATACATGACCGCTTACATACTCCACTGCCTACAAGCTTGAGAGGTTAAAGTTTGCAGGGGATAAAAACTTTTATTAAATTATATTCGCATTTAGAAGATAAAAGTAAACAGAAATTCAATCCTGCTCTGAAGCTCGCTCATCTTTTCCCAAATTTTTACTGGGGACCAAAGGAGGACCGGAGCACTACAGAGGATTAAAGCAGCACATTTTAAGAGTCGAGAGGGCACCCCTGTTTGCTGTATTCTGTGTTATGTATTTTGATCTCTTGTTTTGCAGATCATAATTTTGTATGGCCATAATGGCCTCAGGAGAGGCTGCTATGACCCTTGCCGAACGAGGAACGGATTTCAGTCGTGCAGGTTTAGTACTGCAAGGGTCACCCATGGAGGAAAGTCGGAAGAATCGGTAAACATTGATAGGGGCTGGGTCTTAAAAATGTCCCTGTCTGTGCAAAACAGGCCCACGCTGAGCCCTCCCAATCGGTAGCAGCTATGCACACCGTGCAAATGCTCCCTCTTGGCAACAGCCTGCCAGCTGCGGCCTGTATTTATACTGCGGAATGAACGGACTGCGGTGCCTGGCCCCGGACCGTCATGGTACACGTGTGCGAATAAAGCCTACTCCCAACTGCCGCACCTGAAAGTTTTGGTGAATCGCAGTGACCCAAGAAAGAGGGCTTTCACACGACTGAATCGAAAATGGTATAAATTTATGGTAGAAAAGAAATGAAAGGCTAGAAATTATACTCATTACATTCCAACGTAAGTTGGTTAAAATTCTGTGTTTGGTTTTAGTTGAGTTTGGCATTGATTGACCATTAGTGGTGCCAGCTACCTATGTGGGCTTTCCCAGCGAAAACCATTTAATGAAGGCTTCAAAAAGTTTCTTTTTTGTTGTGAATGTGGTGGCAGCTTCTTGATGAAATGAAAAAAATTCGCTGGAAAAGATTGCATGACGACTAGACAGTTTTTTTATGTGCGAATGTCACGATAACAACGCTGCATGGGCAGAACTGAACACATCCCACCGCCTGTCGATTTTCAGTTGCTTGGAAACGGCCGCTTGCTTTAGGGCACAATGCAGTTTTATGGAAACAGCTCTTCGAACCAGCCGCCAACGTCTGCAGCTACACCACCATCGCTTTCTTGCTGACTTTCAAAATCAGAATGCCCGGAGGAGACAAGCACAGTGCGTGCTGAGGTTTTACGTTTTGCTCTGACTAACAGAACATGCGTTGAACTATGGGCCCTTTCGGGTGCCGGTGAGTCGGAGCATCGGGGGGTGGATTAGACTCGGTCTCACTGAACTTAGAAATTAATAAAAAAACATCCTGAATGAAGCGTTTTGCAACGAGAGCATTTCCATGACTGCAGGCCCCATTTCGTAAACATCTCTATTATATTTTTCATTATTATCGCCGGAAAATAATATTTTTAAAGATGAATCATGACCATATGAAACAAGAGGTATTATCGGTTTGCAGTCATTAACGAATTTAGGGTTTTTAAACACATGACCATATTTCTATTGGGGTTTACCGATGCACTGATAGGTTACACGGTTGAGACCAATTCTGTAGTCCTCGCTGGATTCTACTTGCTACGGCAAATCGAATTGTGTAGAGGAGAAACATATTATGTCAAAATGTAAGATTTACTCAATTTTACATTTGCTGAAGGTTTCCATCTGACCTATATAGTTAGTATACAATACTTATATAGCTAATCGACCCGCCATGATAATCGAAACGTTAAACTGTCAAAGTAAAAGCATTGTTATCTTTTTTCGCAAACCCAAGTCTGAAAACTTGCTTAAGTAGTCACAGATGGCTTATCATATGATTTAGGTCAAAGCTTACAACATGAGCCCAGGGAGTGACCTAAGATGCTACAAATTTTATACTAGGAAGCTATTCTTGGCAGTGTCTACAGACTCGTAGTTCTGCGTGCGTGCACGACCGTATGTAGGCGCGTCGGCTGCGAGACCTCTGACAAATGGCGTCTTGCGTCGAACGAGTCACCGCTATGTAGCTACGCACCATCTGGCATGGATAACCGGCGTCGACTCTGGCGACGCGGCTCCTTCATCCACGGATTCTTCTATCTGGATATCTATTGTTTCCAATTGCTGTAGTGTGCGTTGTATTTTGTTTCCGTATGAATGCATGAATGTGTGTTATGGTTCGAAGTAGTGCCATTTTTGGCAAATTCACATTTTCCCTTAGCATTTCCAATATAGGGGTCGTGAAGCGAACCTGACCCTAGGCCATTTATATGAATGTAGCGTTAGCACAACCGGGAGTGCTCAGTGGGCCTATTATGTAACATGAATATCATATTCGTAGATTTAAATATATATGCACTGGTGCCACTTGAATTACTGTTGGAGGTCAGGCTAGTTGACCTGACATAGTGAGCTGATCAGATATAAAAAACAATTGTTTTTTAAACCTGCCCAATCAATCAAGCATAATATATGCCAAGTACGGCGGGGCTCTGTGCCGCCATTTTTTGTCGCCGTTGGAAAACCCAAGGGGGTGTTCAAGCACCCCATCCACTAGGCCGAACGTAAAGAGATCGCACTGACATGCGGCTTGTTCCCAGTCTCCAAATAACACTAACTAATCAACCTTGGAAATGAATCATGAACGATTACTTACCCAGGATAAAACGTGACTATCAAACGTGGAAACTAGTGAGAGTGAAGGTTCACTGGCACAGACTCTAGTTACCGAGACGCCGACTGCATGGGCGCCGAAAGCGGGGAGGGGACGGGGGACGTGTCCCCATGCTGGCCAACCAGAGGGGACGTCCCCCCAAATTTTTGGATCCATCGTCATTAATGCTGTCAGGTACCGAATTTGCTCAAAATTCGCCTCCGCCGGTGAGCACCAGCCCGGGTGCGTCCCCCTGTAAAAATTCCGTGGCGGCGCCCCTGGCTGCCACCTACAAAGGCCATACGCCGTTACCGATTCTCGCCCCGTGCACAGAGAGTTCAGGGGTAGCCAGAGTGAGGTTCGAAACCCCACCGTCGTTGGAGCAAGAGCTTGGCATCCTATCACTGGAAGACACTGACTTCAACTAATGGTTGGAGCTTATCGACGCACCAACTGCCAGGGTCATATGGCAACTAATTGTTGGAACAAAAGGTACACATACTGCCCAAAATCAGAGGCTAAGTTTTAAGTCCCTCTGAATCGCCTTTTGGTCTGGTCTCACTTTGGTGTTCTTATCGGCGTTCATTTAGGAGGATTTGACGTCAATGTCTTTAGGCTAGTGTACTTGCTACGGGAATTAAGGAGCGTTGATGACGTTGCATGTGGGTGGACCCTCGCAAAATCCCGGTCGGTGTTTTAGTTTAATCTGCTGGCGTCACGCGCCACCCCCACAAACGTAAATATTATGACTCTCATAGGCGTGCACAGTCTCTATTTACAGACTCGCAGCTCTAATCTTCATCAATTTCCGAGTTCCATTGCTAGCAATTCTTACCACAGCAGAGACCAGAATTATATGCGTTTTCATATGTTGTTGATTTCCACATAAACGAACATTTTTCCATCATTACATACTTTCCCAGATTCCTAGATAAAACCTAACATTCTAACCCTTTTTCATGCAGGAATATTCTTATGATATGCACTAAGATCTAGGCCTAACAAAAAAGTAATTTATTGCAGGTTCTGCTCTGGGATCGAATTATCACTTATCCCGGGGGCACATGCCCCAAGGTTTTCCGGGATAGCAGAAAAACGACAGGCCAGCACCGCGGTTGAGGGCTCACCCACGCATCATTCCCATCATCCCGAAATTTTACCCCGGGTCACCCAAGGTCAGGTCACCAGACGAGGTCAACCAAGGTCACCTCACTTCAATTAGAGCTCGTAAGAGCACATTTCAAGTCGATCGATTGAAACTCCACACTTCATGACCTCCAGGGTCTACAAGGTATATCCGGGATTTTCGATTTCGTGCCCTGAGGTCAGGTCACGAGGCGACCCTCCCATTGAAAAGCAGGAAAAGTTGTTCATGATATAAAAGCCACAAAAATGATTGCAAAACCAGACTGCTCACAACAACGTTTTGGACACCCTCACGGATCCCAGGGGTCATATTGCCCTACTTTCCAAGGTCACCAACACCAGAGGTCAAAAACAGTATTTACAATAACTTGACCTAATTAAGCTAGACCGGTAAACAAACACCACGTGTTGTCTTGTCACTGGCTTCATTTATATACGACAAGGTCACGTTTTGACCTTCGTGACCTCAGGTCATATAGGTCACGAGGGACCTCCAGGCAAACCACGGCGGGAGGTCTTACGTTTCACATAGCGGAAAAACTGGCAATTGCATCAAATGTACTACCAGGCCCAATAGCCTAATGACATAAGAGTTATGCCCAGTCGCTT
This sequence comes from Lepas anatifera, assembly GCA_034440635.1. Classification (NCBI taxonomy): domain Eukaryota; kingdom Metazoa; phylum Arthropoda; class Thecostraca; family Lepadidae; genus Lepas; species Lepas anatifera. The sequence continues at coordinate 1,762,317 of JAOTON010000772.1, read as the reverse complement.
AATCATTCATATTTAGTGAAAAAGCCGATCTGACCTAATTTGACCTCGGAGGTCAAACCATTGACCGAGCACTAAAACATGCAAGAATTCTTACAATCACGCGAGCTTTCATTGCACTTGCAGATTTGCGCTAACGCCCATATTTTCGAAGTTAGAGGGGCCATCGATGGCCCCCGGTGGGCGAAGGTGGCGCCGGACCCCGGTGGGGCCGGGTTATGTCATCAAGGGACTTGACCCTTACCCGACCATCTAAACGAGAAATTTCTGAAATTGCAGGTAAATCTAGAAGCCAAAGCCTAAGGTCCAGCAAAGCACATTGAGGACCACCTCGCTCAGCTCACCCTCTCACTAGCCAGTTGCCAGCCGACCTACGTCGGATAAATATTGAGCACCGGGCGTCCCAGGAGGGTCGATCCTAAGCTTGCACAATGCACATGCACAGCATGTTCATGAGCAGCGGGGCGGAGCCCAACGCTCTACCAACTGAGCTACCGGGGCCGTAATTCTTAATCACCTTTAACCATCAGCGCAAGTTCGATTATGGTGATGGTGCCGTCATTCTGCAAATCAGTGGAAGGCAAGCAGTGACGCAGCCAGAAACTGGTTAAAGAGGGTCAAAAGCCAACCAGATCAGCAGTGGAAGAGACGTATATTTATTCATAAATTAGTGTAGCCAAGGGGGTGCGGCAGGGCGTTCTACTTGGTTATGCAACAAACAGTAAAAGGTGAGCATGCTTTCAATCCACTCGGATAATAATTTTCGGGGCTTATCGACGCACCAACTGCCACAGTCACATGGCATCGCAAACTCATTCCCTGCTGGAAGGGTTTCTTGGGAGTCAGCTTGCTCCTTGTTCAGGGAGGGTGCCAGGCCTTGAACCTGAGTCGGCTGTGTGGAAGCCAGCTCCGCTCTCCACTCCACTACCGCGTCCCCTTCAATTAACTCGGACAACAATTAAATGTAAATTGGTGCGACCCGAATCCTGGCCTGCACTCTCTGTCGGGATTTCGGCAAACGGCCAAGCCACCATCTAACTGTGATCACCTAAAACATGGGTGGCACAGCAAAAAGACACAGATTCCCAGAAGCCTTTCGTTGCCATGTGTCCTACAGCTAAATACAGCTAAATACAGCTAAATAACGTGAGCATCGAAAGCAAAGGGGGGAGCGGGTGGGACGCTTCCCCAAGTCGGTGAATTGGAGAGAAATCCACCCATAATTGGCACTCGACCTAGTACCATTTGTATTTTCTCCTTCTAAGGTGTTTGTACCCACGAAAAGTTCCCAGTTCCATTCCGTATCTTAGCCTATCTTGTGTGCATTTTAACCCTTATCCCGAGTGTTTACTTTTATACAAAATGACGTGTCAAGTAAAAAAACCACCCGCAGTGGAGCTTAGACACAAGATACGAAAAAAATCCCACACTGAATTCGCTCCTGGGGACCTTCTGTCTTTTGATATCACCAGCATCATATGGAAAGCATTGGCCTTAATGCTATCTAGTCTCCTTCGTAGCTGTTTATGTTTCTTGCATAAAATGTCTTGACCTGCCAGTGGGTGCGAGGGCTAACCCTTATTTACTATTTTACACCCACTTGTTATTTTAGGTACCTTTTTGGATTTTAAAATGACGACGTAGCCGCAGCTTGACGGAGTTTCCGCCCTTTTCACGATTATTTTTCCTTTGCTACTGTTATAGGTAAAACATTACCTAAGCAGTCCGCGCCCTAAGACAACAAAGATGCCAATAATGATGATAATGGAATAGAAGGTCATTTTTGGCCTGCCTCCCCCTCCCCCACTGATCGTGATAATTCCCCATTCTCAGGCAATCTAGCAAAGAGCTTGAAGGAATCAAGCAGCCAGAATCCGACGGGTTTTAGATTCTAGAAGTGAGGTGTCCTTGTCAGCAGGAGGTGGTGAATTATTTGGCCCCTGTACTTTTAACTGGTGGCGACGCTCATGTATTGATATAATGATATCATGACATTCCTCTTAACATTTAACCCGCGCCCCACCGGGGGTCCGGCGCCACCTTCGCCCCACCGGGGGCCATCGATGGCCCCCTTTAACTCCGAAAATATGGGCGTTAGCGCAAATCTGCAAAGTGCAATAGAAAGCTCGCGTGAATTCAGTAAGAAATTACTTTACATGTTTTAGTGCTCAGGTCAATGGTTTGACCTCCAGAGGTCAAATTAGGTCAAGATCGGCTATTTTCACTCAAATATGCAATGATTAAGCAAACTGGGCATAACTCTTATGCCATTAGAGCTTTGAGGCCTGGTAAAGTACATTTGATAGCAAATTGCCAGTTCTTTTTCCGCTATGTGGAACATTAAGACCTCCCGCCAGTGGTTTGACCTCCAGAGGTCACCTCGTGACCTAATATGACCTGAGGTCACGAAAGGTCAAAAGTGACCTTGCCATATATCAAATGAAGGCCAGTAACAAGACAAACACGATGGGGTTGTTTCAGTGCTCTAGCTTATATAGGTCAAAAGTTATTGTCAAAATACTGTTTTTGACCTCTGGTGACCTTGGATGACGTTGGAAAAGTCAAAGGGCAAATATGACCCCTGGGATCCGCGAAAGGGTGTCCAAAAACGCTGTTCTGAGCAGTCTGAGTATTTGCAATCATTTTTGTGGCTTTTATATCAATGAACAGCTTTTCCCCATGCTTTTCCAATGGGAGAGGTCGCCTCGTGACCTGACCTCAGGGCACAAAATCGAAAAATCCCGGATATACACCTTGTAGACCCTGGAGGGGTCATGAAGTGTAGGAAGTTTCAAATCGATCGACTTTCGAAATGTAGCTCTTACAGAGCTCTAAATTTGAAGTGAGGTGACCTTGGTTGACCTCGTCTGGTGACCTGACCTTGGGTGACCCGGGGTAAAAAATTTTAGGGATGATGGGAAAATGATGTAGTAAAAGGTAGAGCTCTCAACCGCGGTGCTGCGCCTCGTCGTTTTTCTGCTATCCCGGAAAAACCTTAGGGGGCCATCGATGGCCCCCCGTGGGGCGAGGGTTAACTATTCCCTTCAACCCAGTCATTTGGAAGACGAGTAAAAGCAAGGAACACTAGTAGCGGCGGCGGCGCAGGGAGAACAATAACGAAACATTGACATTGCTTCACTTTTCCCGCTTTAGCCTTACTACCTGTCAGCTATACACTGGAATAGCATGTGCATTATCACCGCTTAAATCGTTTGCTCTCAGCACGGAGAGCGAAGGTGCTGGGCCACTGTGGGGTGGTGGTGGATGAGCGGCGTAGCCCTGGACCTTCCAGAAATGATGCTTAAGACTTAAGAAGTAGCCTAAAAGTTCCCTGGTTAATCAGAAAAATCTTGTTTAGGTTTAGTTCGTCTTCACCGGGCCTCCCTTACAGTGGCACTGGATTCGATACAGAAGCCTGAGCCACTCCCCAAAATACACCTAATTTGTTTAAAGCACACCGGAAAGCTCTGTAGACTTTTGTAATGTCACTGTCATACCTATCACTTCTTTGGAAAATGAATAAATGCCTTGGAGTTCCTTAATTCTATCGAATTATTCTATGAAACGCTGCTTCTGAAGAGTTATAAGCGACAATCGTGATAATAAACCGGACTCCAAAAATCATGTTGAAAAAAATAGAGAATGCGTCGACATTTTTATTTTCAAACTATCCATGGGTCAATTTCGGTCTATTGCACGACGTCCTTCCAGCAGTCATATTACACTACGTCGTAAGCCTTCGGGACCAAAACACGTTTAATATTCATGAAAATTGGTGCAAAAGCACCTGGTACGAGACGATCAGTTAAATATCCGTAGGTATGTATAGGCTTTAAGCAAGGCTGTGTGTGCAGAGAATCTAAAACATTTTTGGGACAACTTCTGTTTAAATGCGTGAATTATCCGATGTCGACATAAGTAATGAGTTTGATTAATTGTTCATAATTTTCTTAACCGGATGAATTAATGAATTAATAGGCTCAAGTCAATATATGCATTTCTATTTGTCACTTTAGGGAAACAAAAATAAAGAGATGAATGCTTTTTTGGACTGCCTTTTCCACCAATGCAAATTTGTCCCGAATTATTATTTTTCTGTGGACAGAGTGTTGTGGGAATGGCCTAGGACCCTAAAAGATGATAAAAGAAGACAGTAAAAGTGCTAAAAGACATAAAACACACTCGTCGGTAAAAAACTGAAATCTAAAAATCATAAGACGAAGGCAGCCTAAAAAAGCCAAAAAAGCCAAGGTCCAAAAACTAAGACGTCTAAACACTAACAAGCCCAAAAATGCTAAGACAAAGTAAAACGAACGAAGCGTGGGATGAGGTCTTATCCCATCCCATCACATGCTTCTTTCTCTTTACCTTTTCTTCGTCTTTTGGGCTTTTAGGGTTTTGACGTTTTAGTTTCTGGAATTGTTTTTTTTTTGCTTTTTAGGCTGCCTTCATCTTATGATTTTGAATTTTAGCTTTTTGGCCTTTTTTGCCGACGGGTGGGTTTTATGTCTTTTAGCGCTTTTACTGTCTTCTTTTACAATCTTTGTAGGGTCCTAGGTCATTCCCACAACACTCTGCGGCTTGTGGCACCCTATCTACAGCAGGTCTTCCCAGAACTTATTATTTTCTGTGGACATGCGTATTAAAAGAAAATTCCAAGCACACACGGAGTGTTTGTTGCCCATCTAAGATTACTTTAAACGAAGGAAGCAAGAAAAGCTAGAAATCTTAATTATGTTCAACAACTTCTTTTAAGCATTACCTGTCACTAACATTCGGCGAGTAAGCATTTTCTCCGAATGGTAAATGTGCACCCATTTTTCCAAGTTGAAGTAGGTTAGTTTGGGAAAACTCCGCGTCTTCGACTGCACGATCAGGTAGTGATGATTCCAGTAAAATTTACCTGTAAATGGTCCCCTAGAACATTCCGAATCACACTGGAGGTGCCCCTCTTGGACGAAAACGTTCCACCGCCACTGGCCGCTCTTATTGACCTTCGCCCGGGTGGGGGTCTTTTTAGACCCCCCTCGGGTTTTTCCGAAGTGACAAAAAACCGGCGGCGCGTAGCACCGCCAAACTTGGTCTAGCTGTTTCTGCATTATTTTTACATCTTTCCTTAAAATTTTAGCTCAAGGCCATATCAGGTCAGGTCACCAGGCCAGGTTAAGTGACATCACCTCAAAAAATACTTAGGACTGCATAACTAAAAGGCGGGTTAATTGATCAAGTTGAAACTCATATCACATATTGGGCCTACCAGGAGCTACAACATATGTTCCGAGATTTTTATGTTGGTGACCTAAGGTCATGTGCAGAGCATGACCTCCCCATTGTAAATACATGGCGAAAATCACGAAATGATCTTTTCTCAGTAAGTATGGATGGAATCAACTTCAAACCTCGGTTACGGCTTGCTCTTACCTCATTTCTGAAGTTGATGCCAAAAATTTGGCTTGTGACCCTTGAAAGGTCATCTTAGGTCAAATAAGCATTTTTTAGTGTTTTACTCTCTACATTTTGAATAAACAAAGATAGAACTTTTATTTTATCACCAAAGTGTTTGTATAGTCACAGCAAGTCAAATGATATACATCATGACTATACCAGGTCAAGTTTGGTCAGACCGGTAACCTGGGCCAGGTCAAATTTTCAAATTTGACCTGGCATAGAAATATTATATATCATTCGGTTCGTATTGACGAGACGATTGCAATGGTGCATCAACTATGGCTATATCTTGCTTGCTTTGGAATTTATTAGCTAAAAAGGAAACGCCCTTATGCATGGGTGGCTATGGACATTCCCACGAACATTCCCAATATTCAGTGACCTGTAGCTCCCTAGGCTTTGACCTGACACAAAAATAAATGCACTGTAATGAAAGAGAAACTCAAGAGCTTTCGAATGGTGTTAAAAAATGTTTCTAGCTATCATAGTTTCTGAAATATATGAGGTTTTCTTAGTACACCTCATATTAGCGATTTTGACCTATTTTGACCTCTGGTGACCTTGATATTGTGTTCATTCATTTCATCGTGTGTTTATATAAATGTGATCATTTCTCCTATTCAATATCTTTTAACTGACGAAGAAACACTGTGTCGGAAACGTCTTGCATTTTCCAAAAGTCTAATATGTCAAATATGTTCTATTGTCCGTGTGAATCAATATAACTATTACATTGCAAATGTTATGTTCCTACATACTTTTACATTTAAAGTTCTTTACCACCATCCATTACTAAGTTATTCAGCTGAAGCCATTTTTCCTATGTATTTCTAATGGAGAGGTCATGGCTTGTATCTGACCTTAGGTCATCGATATAAGAATCCCAACAATATTTTGTAGTGCCCAGTAGGCCCGTTATGTGATATGAATTTCAGATCCAAGGGTTAACCTTGTTCCTTCTTATACTATCTTAAACATTTTTAGAGATAAGCTCACTTAAGCTGCAATGGTGACCTGAACTAAATCAACCTGGACCCAAAATGTTTACTTAAGTTGTAAGAATGATCATAAAATGTATACCATGTACGGCGGTGCTATGCGCCGCCGTTTTTATTATATCTCCGAAATCCAGAGGAGGTGGGTACACGCCCCCCCCGTCAATGAGCGTGTTAATGAAAATCAGTCGTTAATGGTTAGTTGGGGAATATATCTGATAATAACAATTCTTGTGGATAAATATAAAGCATATTAGCCGTTACAGAATTAAAAATCGGAAAGGGAAACATTTGTCACATTTGCCTCTACCTGTTTAACATCCAAAATTGGTAATGGATGGGCCTCCAAGCCACCTTCGCTCTGGTGGGTGGAGAGGTGATTCAAACATCCTCCTCAAACTCGGATATTTACGGGATATCGAGAAAACGCGAGGCTGATGGGTAATCCATAAAGATTCATGAAGCAACTGCATTTGTCTCTTTTGGCTCACTTTAACATTGAGGTCGTGACAAGTCGATTAAGGTGAAATGTTAGAGAAGCGTTTCTGGGCTCTAACGTCTGACAGAATTAAGTAAGAACTATTTTTTAGGCATAATTCGCTTCCTCTCGTTACGGCAAATGGAATGCTGCCGTTAACCCGCCCACCGGGGTCCGGCGCCACCTTCGCCCCACGGGGGCCATCGATGGCCCCCTCTAACTCGAAAATATGGGCGTTAGCGCAAATCTGCAAAGTGCAATAGAAAGCTCGCGTGAATTCAGTAAGAAATTACTTCGCATGTTTTAGTGCTCAGGTCAATGGTTTGACCTCCAGAGGTCAAATTAGGTCAAGATCGGCTATTTTCACTCAAATATGCAATGATTAAGCAAACTGGGCATAACTCTTATGTCATTAGAGCTATTGAGGCCTGGTAAAGTACATTTGATAGCAAATTGCCAGTACTTTTCCGCTATGTGGAACGTAAAGACCTCCCGCCAGTGGTTTGACCGCCAGAGGTCACCTCGTGACCTAATATGACCTGAGGTCACGAAAGGTCAAAAAGTGACCTTGCCGTATATCAAATGAAAGCCAGTGACAAGACAAACACGATGGTGTTTGTTTCACCGCTCTAGCCCAATTAGGTCAAAAGTTATTGTCAAAATACTGTTTTTGACCCCTGGTGACCTTGGATGACCTTGGAAAAGTCAAAGGGCAAATATGACCCCTGGGATCCGTGAAAGGGTGTCCAAAAACGTTGTTCTGAGCAGTCTGAGTATTTGCAATCATTTTTGTGGCTTTCATATCATGAAATAGCTTTTCCCCATGCTTTTCCAATGGGAGAGGTCGCCTCGTGACCTGACCTCAGGGCACGAAATCGAAAAATCCCGGATATACACCTTGTAGACCCTGGAGGGTCATGAAGTGTAGGAAGTTTCAAATCGATCGACTTTGAAATGTAGCTCTTACAGACCTCTAAAGGTGAAGTGAGGTGACCTTGGTTGACCTCGTCTGGTGACCTGACCTTGGTTGACCCGGGGTAAAAATTTCAGGGATGATGGGAAAATGATGCAGTGAGAGGTAGAGCCCTCAACCGCGGTGCTGCGCCTCGTCGTTTTCTGCTATCCCGGAAAAACCTTAGGGGGCCATCGATGGCCCCCGGTGGGGCGAGGGTTAAAATAGATATAGGCATACCAGGTCAAAACATTAAAATTGACTGACCTAAGGCCAAGTCAAGGTTATTATCTATTCAAGCATAGTCAATATGTATATTGATCGATTCGCAATAACAATCCAAACGTAATGTTATAAAACTAAAAGCTTTCTCATCATTTCCTGCCAAGTTACTGATCAAATTCTGAAAACCTGCATAGGTACCCCCAGACGACATCTCAGAGGACACAGGTCCCAACTTACTGCATGAACCTATAAAGGGGCGTAAGATACCATGATTTGGAAAATACGAAGGTACTCCAAGTGGTATCAACAGAAATAGAACAATTGTTCGACCAATTTACGTTCTCCCCATGCATTTCCAATGGAGAGGTCATGAACTCCACCTAACCCTAGGTCATCAATATGAGAAATCCCGGAACACATTTTGCAGTATTCGGCGGGCCCAGTGTGTAGCACATGTTTCAATAGAAAACTTGAAGTCGGATTGAATCCAAGTTGCGGCATTGATCAAGAATATGGTGTGCCAAGTACGCTGCCGCTTCACGCGGCCTTTTTTGTGCGACCCGAAAACCAGAGGGGATGTTGAAGCACCGAACCGGATCGAGGGTTAAGCGATGTTCGAAAAATATAATGGCTGTGCCATTAAAGAACATATAAAATGGTTCACCTATTACTGCGTAAAGCACATGATAAGCAAATATATTGAATAAAAAAAGCCTCAGGATAGATCCCTGTGAAGTCCCGCGGTAGAAGTTGACATACTTGACGTATTCTCACAGTCGTTCTTTATTTTTTGTCTGCTTAACAAATAATTTCTAAAACTTCAAAAGATTTAACCATCGTTTGAATATCGTATTTTAAAGTTACTGAAAATGAATTTCTGTTACTATCTTATCATAGGCTATTCTCAAATCTATGCATAGATAGATCAATATTTCATTTCTTTCCAGACATGACGGTATTTGGTTTTAAATGGTGCCCGGCATAAATAAAAGCCGGAAGTGTCTTTTTGAAAACCACACTGATGCTTTTAACGATAACCATTTTCATTCGGGCGATATTGAGAAAATATATCTCAATAATTTATATAGCATAAATACAGATGGCATACGTTCGCATAGCATATTTCGGGATGGGTTTCTTGAACTTGATTACATACATATACATATTCCTTTATTCATTCATACATTATATATATACATATATATATATATATATATATATATATATATATATATATATATATATATTACCCTACGGCATAAATCCACATACACGCTGGACGCAACCCTCCAATAATTTTCTGGAACACCCAATTCAAAGAAAATAAAGTGTGTTTGAAAGCCAGGGTCTACAATTGGCTTCAAACATTTTCGAAATTTACTCTGATGTCGAATCACCATTCCTGCCTTTTGATAAGATGTGTCTATTGAGCACATTTTCACACTGAAGAAGACTCTTGAAACGGTCTCCGAGAGCCTAGCTGCATTGGACCCGGTGTTGCCTTTGGAGCGTCCCTGGTAATAATTTTTGGGGCTTATCGACGCACCAACTTCCAGGCTCATATGGCGCCGCCAACTTCTTCCTGTTGGAAGAGTTTCTCAGGAGTCAGCTTTCTCCTTGTTCAGGGAAGCCGCCGGGCTTTGAACCCGGGTCGGCTGAGTGGAAATAAACTACACAGCCCACCCTACTACCACGCTGCCTAGCGTCACTAGTGCCGTGACTTTTCCCGTCGGCCGCTCAGAAAATCCATCGCATAATATAAACACATGCTCAGAGCCGCTATAAGCGGTTGGTGTGCTGAATAAATAGGCAGACTGCAGTGGTCAGCTCTAGAAGAACAGTGCCGAAGAAACCCACTCAGTAACTTCAAAAGGTACGAGAAGTCGTGTTATGTTTCAGTGGAGTGTTCGAGTGCAAGTGCGATTTGGTCCGTCAGAAGTCGGTGACATTGTTCTTTGTCCAAGTGACTCATCGTACCAGTGGCACGCTTTCTCTTCACATACAAACCTTGTCGCGCACAATAAGTTTGCCAAAACATCATACATATTCATCAGCTTGATTTTAAATGTCGAGAGTTTTCTCGAAATGATTGGAGAATATTTGTGATTATACTTGAAGGAGTGAAATAATTCCAGATGAGCGATGCATAGATGAATGCACGAGGCTCATGTTTGTTTGCTTCACCGCCACTTTACATGAAGCTAGTCGCAGTTAAAGCTATCACTGATGTCTCCAACAAAAACACCTGCTAGCAATGCTTCGAATTATCTAAAAGTCTAGCGGCCTATTCTCCATGTAACATGAGAAAATAACACTAAGTTCTTGAAAGCTTTTCCGAGCAAATTTATAGTTCATGGGTAGCTCTAAATCTAGTCTGATGCAAATGTGAACGATTCAGTGCGGAATAGCGAATAACGAAGACTGTGCTAAAGCAACTAACTCGAGACGTTCACCATTACTAAAAACGAGCGATATGAGCAAGGGGTGATCATAATGGTGGCTGGCTGAGCTCAAGGCAGACCCCTGGTATAGGAGTGCAGCACCGGACAAAAACCTGTGACACGTTACATATTGGTCCTGATACCTTTATGTGGTAAAGATTCCCTCGGTGTTTAAATTCATCAGGATCAGAAACGAGACCCCGATTATCGTGCATTTGGAACGGATGAGAAATATGGTATGCGTTTCAAAATGAAGAGCAATATTTTGGCCGCTCACTTAACTTGGTGTTTCCTCTAGCTTGTGCTTTATCAAACACAAGCAGCCTCTGCCACCCTGCTGCAAGCCTTGGTGTGTTTGTTTTTTTCTGACTGTATTTTCGGCGACATTTCCGTTTTAATTTACAGTCATACACGTTCTTGTGACTTAACCCTCTCGCCCGGCGGGATGTGTTTGACCACCCCTCGGGTTTTTCCGGCGGCACAAAAAAACAAGGGCGGGAAGCGCTGCCGTACTTTCACATCTCATCCTTGATCAGTTCCGCAGAATTCCTTAAAATTTTACAGTTGGGTCATCTCAGGTCAGGTCATTAGTGCAGGTCAAGTGACCTCGCCTCCAAAAATGTTTAAGGAGGCATAAGTAAGTAATGCCGTGAATCTATCGGATTGAAAGTTATACCACATAATGGGCCCACCGAACACTGCAAATTTGTTCCGGGATTTTTCATATCGATGACCTAGGGTCAGGAACGGATCACGACCTCTCCATGGGGAAAATGCATGGGGGAAACAGGAAATGGGCTGTATTTGTGGCACCAGGATGTGGCAGCCATAGCCGGTACCTGGCTTGAATGTTTTTTTCTAACATGTGTCTTGTATGTAACCTTAGGAAATCTGATTTTATCCCTGACTTGAGCCTTTACTGAGGGCAAGCCCCTGTCGGTCACATGAGATGAATAATTAAATAACAAATGTGTGTAGATACAGGGGCGATTACCTTTATGTTGTCCAAATCGTAGGATCCTGTGCCCATTTCCAGGTTCATGTAACAATTTTAAACCTGTGACCTGGGGTCATCTGGGGAGCATAAGCAGGTTTTCAGACTTGGGTCAATAACTTTGCGGGAACTGACGATGAAGCTTTTATTTTGGTACCATTACGCTTGCATTGTTATTGGGAGTTGAATGATATGCACATTGACTATGCTAGATCAGATTGTGACCTTGACCTGACCTTAGGCCAGGTCATTATGTTTTGACCTAGTAAAGTCATATCCTTAATCATTCGATTCGCCGTTATGATAGGAAGCGAATGATGCCTACATGATTTTACCTGCAATTTGTCAGACACTAGAGCCCGGAAACTCTTCTCTAACATGCCACCTTCTTTAACCTGTCATGACCTCAATATTGACCTGAGCAAAAAAGTGACTGATGTAGATTTTTCATGGATTTGAATAATGTATCCAACAGCCTTTGGCTTTTTTGCTATCCTGCATAGGAGCCGAGAGAGGGAGGGGGTGTTTGAACACCCCCTCCCCACCAAGGCGAAGGTGGCTCGGAGGCCCACCGGGGTGGGTGTTAAACATAATTCTGAGCGCTTGAACAAAATTTGACGCCATATGCCGATTCAATGGGGACCTTTCCAACATGGATGGTCACCGGAGAGAGTTTTTAACTTACTCCACAGAAAACATATCCTTCCCGAGCCTTCAAACTATACATACAACTCATTCAGCAGAGACGGTTGGAATGGTTCCGCTAAAATGAAACTCGTTCCCAGTTGATTAGAGCCTGTTTTATCAAACCGACTATAACGTTAACTATCGTTGGCGGAGTGCTGTGGATGCAAACTGGATACTTTGTACCGAGACTACATCTGTGGCGTAAGCCAAGAAATTCCATTCATTGATTCGGTCCACGCACACCTTGTCTAGTCCTGGACGGTCACTGGACCTATGAATGATTTTGAGTCGCATGATGCGATTGATCAAATGCTCCTCCAGAAATTGGTTTCGACTTCGCAATGAATTATTCCCTATCTTTTAGGCTCAGTCTTAAGTTTGTATCGCAGTGGAATGGTGTGATATGCCCACAATGCTCTGACATTTAAAGTAATTCCAAGAAATGCTCCCAATAACGATCGTTTGCTGTTTGTAACGAGTGGCTGTTCCATTGTAGAGATATTTAAAAAATCAGACTTCATTCAAAACAACAGCGTCACAATTTCCAGAAAGGATACCTGGTTTAGTCATAGAGCGTCTGCTTCCTGACCCACGAGTCCCGAGTTCAAGGTCAAGCGGGTTTGCTGAATAAGCACTCACTGTCACCCCAAAATCATTCCAACAGGGTCGAGTTGACGATGATGTATGACATTTGGAGTTGGAGCGTCGTCAAACCTCAACAACTAGTTAAAAATATCAATGATTCAGCAAAAATGTTTATTTTCCTGCTCCGACCAGCATACAGCTATCCTGGACGTCTTAAAGGGAGATACGCGAAAAAAATGTATTGGCTATATCAAAAGGTTACAAAAAGTTGTTTCAGAAGTCCTATTCTCATTTTTGCGAATTCGGCCTGCAAATGCCTTAAAATTGCTCTCAAAGTCAATATTTCTAGACGACTTTACCGGTACACCTCATATCGATGTATATGACGTCCACATGGCTATGGCTATCAATTTCTCTAAGAATTAGGTCATATCTATCCTAAACAGTGATGTAGAACTTTGGACTACTCCAGAAAAAAATACTTCAGAAAAACAGCATTCCAAAACTCTTTTGAAACAGAAATATAGGGCTTAAAAGGAATCACAATTAACCAATCAGAAGCCTAGGAATTCTCAAACCGGGGACACGTGACCTATCTGACGCAAAAGTTTTGTCATCCTGGGGCCGAAGCAGAAAATGGTTCAAGACCCGAGGTACGAAACCGCTGAAGACTTGAGTAATTATGTTTCTTCCGTTTTTAGGGCAATCTAATTCATTTTGGAGTTTTTGAAAGCTTTTTAAAATTAATTCAAATACAAATACAGGAGGGCAAACATTTATATTATTAAAAAAAACATTATTTTTCAACTTGCTACCGGGGCGGTATGATCATTTAATAAATTCATCACTATCTCCCCCTCTCTCTATCTCCCTGGAAACAGCAAGGCCAATCTTATGTCGCAGCGAGAGATGCTCCAATACTTTTCTGAAGCTGATTCAGCCCGCTTCTGTCCTCAGATTGAAGATGCAGATTCAGGTGGCAGCGCTCGTGGCCTGCCTGGCCATCGTCGCGGGAGAGGAGGCGCCCCATGGCTACGAGTCCGAGCCACACTCTGACGTCACAGCACCGGCAGTCGCGTCCGATTTGGCAATCTTCCTTGCTAAGACATCTGCTGCGACAGCCACGTCCTTTGTTTTGGAGCACACAAAGGTAACAATCACCAAGCATGCAGGTTCCAGCTCGTCGGCGCTGTCTTCTGGTCGCCGGCCCAGGATCGTCGTCACAGACGCCGCCGCCAAGGGTCTGGTTTGTCTTCCCAAGGGACGTCTGACGAAGAAAGATAGTTCTGCGGCAGAGGCCGAGACGATCGACTCATCTGCTCTGGTTGAGGAGGAGGGTAAGGCAGGCGTGGTGATCGGCCAGGGTAGGGGCGTCACAGCGTCCGCCTCCGGCGGTGGGGCGTCAGCTGCAGCATCCTCCGGCTCCGGCGGCGCCGCCGCTGCCGCCTCCAGCGGCGGCTCTGCTGCAGCTGCCTCCAGCGGTGACGCCCAGGCCTCTGCCACCTCGGCCCATGGCAGCTCTGCCTCTGCCGCCTCAAGTGGCGATTCTGCTGCTGCTGCTACCAGCGGTGACGCCCAGGCCTCTGCCACCTCGGACCATGGCAGCTCTGCCTCTGCCGCCTCAAGTGGAGATTCTGCTGCTGCTGCTACCAGCGGCGATGCTGAGGCATCTGCACTCTCTGCGGATGGCAGCTCGGTTTCCGCCTCCTCCAGTGATGATTCTGCTGCTGCTGCTACCAGCGGCGATGCTGAGGCATCTGCACTCTCTGCGGATGGCAGCTCGGTTTCCGCTTCCTCCAGTGATGATTCTGCTGCTGCTGCTTCGAGCGGAGACGCTGAGGCATCCGCTACCTCTTCAAGTGGGAAGTCTGCCTCCGTAACTTCCAGCGACGGCGGAGCTGCCGCCGCCACGGCCGGTGATGCCGAAGCCTCAGCAACATCCTCCGACGGCAGCTCTGCCTCAGTCACCTCTTCCGGCGACAGCACGGCGGCTGCAACATCCGGGGATGCCCAGGCGGAGGCTTCCAGCAGCTCCTCCCACAGCAGCGCATCCAGCCAGGAGGGTGGCTACGACGTGGACGTGGGCGGCGAGGACGCCCACGCGTCCGCCACCGATGCCTCCGGCTCTACCATCAGCACCAGCACCGACGGAAAGTCCAGCGAAGACCTCATCATCGACGGCTACTGCGAGTGTGTGCCGGACTACCTGTGCGACGACGAGGGCTACATCAACACATTCGGCGCCGGTCTGATCGACATCCGCTCCAACGCCAAGAAGGCGATCCGCAAGTACGACAGCCGCTGCAAACAGGGCCAGACCTGCTGCCGGCACCGCGAGGGCGAGGAGCGCTCCGCCATCGGCTGGCTGCCCACTGCCTGCGGCACCCGCGCCCCCATGCGTCTGGACCGACGCGTCGTCCGCGGCGAGGTGAGCTGATACTGGGCCGTCAACGGCTGGCTATATTTATGGCCACAGCGCTAAACCTAACTTTAAGCGGACTGCACCATTTCCGATCTGTGATTGGTCGACTGCGC
The DNA here is from genome assembly GCA_034440635.1 of Lepas anatifera. Lineage (NCBI taxonomy): Eukaryota > Metazoa > Arthropoda > Thecostraca > Lepadidae > Lepas > Lepas anatifera. The sequence goes on along the minus strand of JAOTON010000772.1, from coordinate 1,746,980 downwards.
GCGCGTTGACACTGTAACCATTGTAACCGTTTCCGGACTGTTTACTGGCGCCGTACCCCACCCATATGCGACCTCCGGTAGTGAGGTGGACCCATTTGAACCAATACGATAACAGGTATCAGTCAGTACCAAGTACTGAGATCTCAACACCACACCGACAGCTTGATGCGTTTTTATTTCAAAAAGACATGATTGCTGCTGGTTATGCAGAAAATTTTTCAGAGCTCTTTAACCTCTGGTGATGTCAATATTGACCTGACCTAAAAGAAATCATAATTTCTCTTCGTCTCGTTAGGAACTTACGAACACCGTCGTAATCTTGTTTTAGCCTTTCTAGGAAATTAAATAAGAAGGGGGACAAAATCTGCTCCCCGGCGAGGCACGTCCTGCTATGGACCCCAGCGAGGCACGAGTTACAAGAGAACTAAGCCTTCTGTTGGCAGGTTTACTTGTTGGTAAAGTAACAGTATATGTGTCCTTCTCGGGAAATATTGGAAGGGAATGGTAACAAATTGGAAATGCACAAATTTCAGATAGTTCTGCAAACGTAGCGGGTCGCGCGCCTGGTCAAAAGCGTTCATAAATCATGGTAAATATCGTCTGCTGCAACGGGTACTCTGGCTCGTTCCTAACCCGCCCGGACTCCAGATGGTGACGGGCGGCCTGGTAACACACGCCAGACGCCGGCGGTATAAACAACCCGCTGTCCTCACGCCTCCAAACAGAAGCTTATTATTTCATTCATATTTGCTCGCATAGTAGGTCTTGTGACCATGCAAAAACCACAACTTGTTTCGATGAAGGTGTTTTTCCTATCATAAGGATACCGCGGTGAGCAATGCAAGCACCCTTTGATGGGAGTTGTGTACTAATCACTTTCGTCTCACAGAGCCCTCAGACTTTAACGAGGAGACCGGATAATGACATTCAACGAACCTGGCTGGTCACCATTTTCCTTTCCTGAAAACTGCTAGCCTGGCTTGGCTTTCTTCTCATTGGTCAAAGTAGCAGCCGACAGGGTAGGCTTCACCTCTGGATAAGACCTTCAGGTCACATGGCGAGATCGCTGAGCTGATTTACTTCAGGTAACAACATTCTCAATTTCCAATAACCTAGGGCGTCAGCCTTGTAACCATACTACTGCTTATATATATTAAAAATTACAAAAATAGGAAATGCCTCCATTTCTGTGGGCTAAGTTCGTGTTGCCTTCAAATTCTCAACGCTTCCTGCCTTTTGGATGCCCTCGCGAACTAAGTTGAAAATTGGGAGCGGTGAGGTATAAGAGGTCTTCTAAGGTCACTTAGAACCGTATCGATTTCTTAGCCAACAACTTCGCACTGAATGACGCCAAGGCCTTTGATTTTACGTACCATGACCATAGGTGAACAGGTGACTTTGAACAAGTCAAGCCGAATTTCTATTCTGCCCCAGGATGCTAATATTGTCACCGTTGGATTTTGTCCTGAAAGAGTTCTAATAATTGGTAAAATCATTCTACCCTTACTCAGAAATGCAGTAAGAACCAATCCCAATTTAAGATATATATATATATATATATATATATATATATATATATATATATAAACCTTTTTGACATACCATGCCCTGAATACTGAACAAAAAGAAAATAGTTGAATACCTTCGATTTTCCATGCCACGAACGTTTGAACAGTTGTGAAACTTGGACATTAGAATCTCTTGGAACAGCATTAAGGAACAAATCACTGTAGGGCCACTTCCTACAGTCTGTACGACCAGTTGGACAAAGTAAACTTGAACCGTCAATTAAGAATGACACTGACGATGGCGTCGTTTTCAGGCGGTCAGGATCGGTGAGAATCCGTGGATGGTTGCTATCATGAAGGAGGTGGCCAACGCGGACGGGTCCGTTAGTCAGGAGTACCTGTGCGGAGGCTCTCTGGTCGAGGAGGACATCGTACTCACCGGCGCTCACTGTGTTCACGAGTGAGTGCTGTGGCCGCCACACAAGCAAAGCATGTTCTAACCACAGTCCAGTTGCTGTCAACAAGGTCCCGGTGAGCCTCACTTCCAATGACAATGATGTGAAGGCAACGCGGCTCGTGCTTACTTTGTGCTGACATCATTGTAGTTACCCCATTCTAGCATGCATAACTCACGAGCAACGCACGCAACGCAAGATTCCGTGAGCTGACTGGTAAAATTACCAAATTCGCTTATCTTGTGGTTTATTGGCCGTCAATACGATGTCAGTATGGTCTCGTGCGTCAGCTCTGAGTCACGTCAACGGACACGATGAGCCATAAGTGGTCAGCTGATCATCTGAGCTGAGCTGTGCCTCCACAGACACAAGGGAGACCGGCTGGTCGTCCGCGTCGGAGAGTGGGACACCAGCTCCGTCGACGAGGTCTACCCACACCAGGATATCTCCGTGTCGAGGGTACGCTCAAAATCAACGTATGAAGGTGCCCGTCACTAAAAAAGAAAACAGGAAACTTATAATAATGTGATACTGGCATAGTTATGCAGAACATTTGACATTCCTATTACAATGCCTGCTTTAACCTACATCGGTGCTGTCCCAGGTGTTGGAGCACGAGAAGTTTAACCCGAAAACGCTGTTCAACGATGTGGCGGTGTTGAAACTGTCGGAGCTGGTGGAGATCGCACCTCACGTGGGCACTATCTGCCTGCCGGACGACCTCAGCCAGGTCAACCTCAGAGACTGTGTCGCCACCGGCTGGGGCAAGGAGTCCTTCTGTGAGTGTTCTGTTGTTACCTGGGCTTCTGGGCGGCCGATAAGTTATGAGGAAACGCGTGAGCGCTTTTTTAGGGAATTTTCACTGAACTGCACTCCACAAATGTATCAAAAATTCATGCAGTCACAAACGCCAGAGAAACGGGCCATGAGGAGAAATATTCATCAGTCACGCGCGCGGGAACTTAGGGCGTGGAGCGCAGACCAAATCTCGGAAGCGTAGTTGCGCTTAGCCGGGTTTCCAAAATTATCGACGTCTGTCCGTCCCATATACACAGCTGTAACCCTACTGATTGAATAAGTTGGTTTTCACTTAAAAAACATATATGGTACATTATTCTGGGTCGGTAATCAGGCAGATGTAGCCCGGTGTCACTAGGATAGATGCATAACTATAAATGAATGCAGCCTCAACATCTAGGACGGGGTTTTATTCGTTAAACGGGTTTAAACAAACTTTATTTTATCTTTTATTATAGATATTAACAAAAGCTAATTACATTCCACCATAAGCACGTAAAAAATCATCCCATTCACCGTCAAATTCCGCAAAGAGCGTACCATAGCACCTTTAGATACGTTCCAATCAATATGGCATATGGAGCCCCACCCTACTGAAAAGTACGTCTGTACGCCAGGGCTTTCCAGAACAGCGACAAGAATTTGTAAACACTGCCTCCGATGTGCTTATAGCACGGTGGAGGACGTTCACAGACGGTATTTCCCACACATTGCTCCCGAAATGGACTCAACATCAGCAATGAAATCAGATATCTGCAGGTTGACTAGCCACCGGAGCGCAAGACCGCATACACACGTAGCCGGATAACGCGAAAGTGGGGCCCATTCACCAAAACTCTACATATATATGGACCTAGGCCACCCGACGTCGGTATGACTTCGTAATGCTCCAACATATCCGTAGCAACATTGAATCTGTTGAACCTTGAAATGAAATCAGTAACGACGTATTTGCGTAATTTTCTTTTAAATGACATTTAAGGTCAAACTGGGTAATTTAGTCAGATTACAAGGGTCGTTTCAGATCCAAGGCACAAATAATGTACGGAATATGTGGCAGGAAAGTGATCGGCTTTCATTTGATATCCATATTAGCCATGTTGTAGCATATCCGCACGAAATGTACTTGCAATGGGCGTTTTGCCCTCGGTGATGACCTCTGTGAACTGTTACTAAATCTGAGTTACAAAAAAAACACCCACCACTGGTTAGCTTATACCGTGAGGACCACCCAATGAAAAATTGAAAATATTAATTTTCCAAAAATTAATAATTCAAAGGAAAGTTCATAAGATCATGAGGTCAAAACCTAATCTGAGGTCAAAGTTTTACTTTTCTCATATGACTAGTTGTATCTTCTTTCCAGTTATATCCATCCTAATTAATTTCGATGGCACCTTTAAGACACAACATTATTTCTGCTTCGATGTTTGCGTTGACCTCAAAACTTTGAAGATCTCTATCTGGTGCCCTCTTTGACCTTTAGACTTGAAAATGGGCCCAAGTTTGTCTTTTGGATAGGGGACTTTGGGTACAGAATTTGGTAAAAATCTAACGGGCGATGGTGAGCCTGGACGATTTATCCTGGAATGACCCCCATTTGTAAAACTCAATCCAGTGAAGTTGCATTACGGGGGCTGAAGCAGGGAGGTGGGGAGGGACACAGCCCTCCCTGCAAATGATGGGTGACACGATCGTGGCTCCTGGTCAAGGGATAGCCATAGGCGAGCAGGGAACACTCCCTCCACTGAAGTCTTCAGGAAGGAATCTCCTGGAACGAGGTTGCATTTTTCGACCATTGCTAACTCTTTGCCCCTCGACAGCACACGGCGTATACGCGTCGATTCTGAAGGAGGTGCCTCTGAGCGTGGTTGACTCGGGAGACTGCCAGGCGGCGTTGCGCACCACGCGTCTTTCCCGCTTCTTCCGGCTGCACAAAAGCTTCACGTGCGCTGGAGGCGAGCCGGGCGTGGACACGTGCAAGGGTGACGGAGGCTCGCCGCTGGTCTGCCGGGGACCGCCCGACGCCGACGGAGAGGATACTTTCGTACAAGTCGGCATCGTCGCCTGGTGAGAGATCAACCTTCTCAAGGAGTCAGGCAGCCGTGCATGTTGTAACTCAACACATCAGGAGACTTCCAAAATGCAGACCATGGAAGATAACCCATTATGGAAACACTAGGGCTGTAAAATGCGAGAATATTATAACTCATTAAACTTGCATCAATCCGGACATACCAGACATCGGGCATGTGAATTAAAATACTATAAACTATATTTCTGGGTGAACTTCTACAGTTAGTAACAGCAAATTAAACTTTGAGAGCAGTCTATGATCAGCAGAGCAGGCTGCTTAGTTCAGTTCAAAGCTTGATGGGACCCGGGCCGGCCCTATTAAAAATAGAATGTTCAAATGTTGGTACCAATATTGGATCGCTGGATTCCCTTGCCTGTTAGTTGGTGTGTTGTTGTGTTTGTGTTTTTTTTCTTGTCATAGCTGGGGGATACAATGTCTGCGTTCCCGAATTTCCCAATTGAACGGGAGACTGACAAATAATAGGGCACGCCCCAAAACCAGATCGGCTATCTCGGGTGAGGCGTGCCAGTGTGCTCCCGCCGGCGCCCTTAAACCACGGCAGCCGCCTCCTGATCCCGTCTCTGACTGCCTCGCCAGGGGCATCACCACCTAACCCTTGTCTGCCTGGCCAGGGGCATCGGCTGCGGTCAGGACGGCATCCCGGGCGTCTACGCCGACGTCAGGAAGCTGCTGCCCTGGATCCACGAACACATCGCCCAGCTGCACGGCAGCGGCAGCGGCGGCTACCGCAGCGCTCCCCTGTCCGGCGACGACGACGGCGGCGCCGGCGACGACCTCGGCAGCTCCGACGACGCTCTCGCTAGCGGCAACGACGATGCCCTGGGCCACGGCCACGGACACAGCCACGGACACAGCGACGGATACTAAACTGTGGTGGCTGCTGTTGTTAACATTTTCTCTGTGCGAATACCTTCGGAATGAAACGCCCCCAAAAACAAAAACAATGCAATTGTTGACAATGCCGCTAAATATGAGTTGCTCAAAGTTGGTGTAATAAAAAAACAACACATTCCAGCTGTGGTTGCAGGGTGATGAACTGGCGCGAGGCGACATGGGCCATCTCCGTGGGCGCCCACGGGTGTGGCAGCGGCAGCGGGGGCCCCCGCGGGTGGCCGTGTTTATCGCAGCACTGCTGGACTGGTACCAGCGGTCAGAACAGGCGCCGGTCAGTCCGGGATTTCCGAATAAACACGTCTGGGAAGTATTGTATATCTCGGATATGTATATAGTGACAAGATATTCGGGCCGGGCGCCGACCACTGTATTTACAGGGGAGAGAGCAGCCGTAGTCGAGTTTGCCCGGAGACGGCGACCTATGTAATGACAGCAGGCCTCGAGCGCAAGAGCTTCGCTTCAAACAGTCGGGCGCACTGGCTCAGCCATGGCTGACCAGATAGTCTATCGCAGTATCCATATCATGTGCATGCGGGCACTGATGCGGTACCAGCTCTTATTCTACAACGTGCATGAAGACATTCGAACCAAGAGACCAGATTTGTTCTAGAAAAAATCAAGGCTCTGGTGCATAAAAGGGAGCCTGTTCTGCATAACAAATTCGATTCCCACAATCCCTTTCAATTGTCAACAGAATCAACATTGCGCAAAATTTATATTAGTCTGTGAAATATTTTTCATCGCCTGAAGCGTCAAGATGGAGCCGATTGTCAACTGTGCGCCATATCAATGCAGTTCATATTTCAAGGCTCTATCTGGAGGGCATTTTCGTGCTGCAGGCACGCAGCCTATTCATTGGCAAACTGACCGGTCAGCGCTTTACACGCTATTGTTTGTTCATACCCCTGAAGAGCAGGCTATAACCATCTTTAACATATGCAATGTCCTGCCTCAACAATCCCCACGCCTCTCTTGCCCGGTGACTGAGTGTCGCGTCCAACATCCCACCGCCCCTCGCTTCTCTTGCCCGGTCACTCGAAGTCCCTTTCAACACCCCACGGCCCCTCTTTTCTCTTGTCCGGTCACTGGGAGTCCCTCTCCACATCCCACCGCCCCTCGCCTTCTTTTGCCGGGGTACTGAGAGTCACCGCCTCCTGTTTTTTCTGCCCGGTCTATGGAAGTCCCTGTCAACATCCCACCGCCCCTCGCTTCTCTTGGCCGATCACTGGCCGCCGCGTCCAACATATTACCGCCCCTAGTTTCTCTTGCCCCGTCATCGAGTGTCCAGCTCAACATTCAAATGCACAACAGCTCCATCCTCGCTGCATGCCCTATATTCAATGTTTATTTCGTCTTTCTGCCTGCCTTCCATGCCCTGCGCTACCAAGAGGTCGTCACCCCCCAATACTCGAGGAGTCGTCCCCCGCCGCCCACACACGCCGTTCATTTACCTTGTTCCGCATAGCTGACCGTCCCGTCCCGCGTACCCAACTGCGTTTTATGCAACTTCCCACCCCGGATTTCACCCGGGAAATTTATGTCGCAATACATCCACCTCCACACGGTGGAGTCCAGACTCAGCTACTTCCTCCAAACTCGGATCCCAGGTCTACCAGAGGCGGTTCGTCATACGAGGATGAGGCTTCTTATTTGTCAACTGAGGCTCGGCCCGCACAACATTTTGTGAAAAGTTCGTGAAAGATGTTCGCGCCAAAAGGCAATCATTAATGCCATATTTTTTATATAAATTTTGTTCAAGTTGTTCCTAGTACGGCTGCTGGAGTCGGAGTATCACTAAAGTCATCAAGGGACTTGTCACGGAGACCCCGACCCCACCACCCGAACGAGCAACTCCCTCAATGGAGGGTCAATTTAGAAGCCAAAGTTTAACGTCCCACAAAGCACAGGGACGGCCGCCCCGCTCAGGTCACCCTCTCATCAGTCAGTTGCCAGCCGACCTGTACGTCGGGTAAACTATTGAGCGCCGGAGCGTCTCAGGGGAACCGATCCCAAGCCTGGACATGCACTGCCACTGCATGCTTCTGAGCAGCGGGCCGGAGCCCAACGCTCTACCAACTGAGCTACCGGGGCGGCAACAGGAGAACGGCATTTTAGACATCTGCATCCCTAAAACTACAACACAGGTTACATAACGGCTACAAGAATGTGTGCTTAAATTAGAAACATTCTCCCGCCCTGCCTCCACAAATTACAACAAAAGGCCAGGAATGGCACAGACCTCGTCACCATCCAACCACATATCATTGCAGCTGATGCTACAGCTACTGCGCCGCTTCAGCCAACGATGCCGGCAAGCGCGGGCAACAGGAGCTTACTGAGCCTCTCACATGCCTCTTCTTTGTTCCGCTCTCTTTGTCCACACTCTGCTACGTTGCCTGCTTACTAATGGTCAAAATATCCTCGACGTTCCTGAGAAAAAACAAAAAGCATTCACTGTCGATTGTACTATCTGATATTTATCAATACTCATGAACACATTGTAAGACCTCCGTACTTTGTGTTGCTTGTTATGCAATCGCCGCCTCACATGCTCTCCCTGCGCCAGCTGAGGCGGGCAGAGCTACCGCCAAAGTGGGCGGGGCTACCGCTGAAGTGGGTGCGGCTACCACTGAAGTGGGCGGGGCTATCGCATTGGTGGGTGGATCTACCGTTGAAGTGGACGGGGTTAACACTGAAACGGACAGAGCTGCCACTGAAGTGGGCGGGGCTAGCGCTGACGTGGGTGGGCTATTTGTGAAGTGGGCGGGGCTACCGCTAAGGTAGGTGGAGCTACCCTTGAAGAAGGCGGGGTTTCCACTGAAGTGTGCGAGGCTACCGCTAAGTGGGCGGCACTACTGCTGAGACGGACGGGGCTACAGCTGAAGTGAGCAGGGCTACCGTTCAAGTGGGCGGGGATACCCCTGAAGTGGGCGGGGTTACCACTGAAGTGGGCGGGGCTACCACAAGAAGTAGGAGGGGATACCCCTAAAGTGGGCGGTGCTACCGATGAGGTGGGTAGAGCTACCACTGAAGTGAGCGGGGTTACCCCTGAGTCGGGCAGAGCTATCGCTTAAAGTCGGCAGGACTACCGCTCAAGTGGGCGGGGCTACCGCTTAAGTGGACGGGACATTCACTGAAGTGGACGTTATCACCGTTGTGACCTGACATGAAATTCCGTTTTATTTGCATTAATGTTGATGAAAATGTTTACACCATTGGTCAATATGGCCTTCTTACTGCCGTCGCAATGGAATACATATAAATATTGGCTTGTTCCGGTCACCTCGAAAGTATTGGGGAGGCACTGGCACTGGTGAGCCTGGCACTAAAACCGCGGCAACAGTAATCTCACAACAGTGAACCAAATAACTGACTGAACATCAGATTGTATTGCTTTATGGTAGAGGCATATCTCAACAATTCACATGATCCCATGGCATGAACTGCCATTTAGCAACATCCACTAATACGACGCTTTGCGTGGGTGTGGAAATTCAGGGCCTAACTTAGTGCTCGGACATGACAGCCAGCATCGTTATTCAAACATGGTTCCACTTAAGCCAAACATTTATGTAACGGGCATTCACAGGTCAACTTTGTCAAGCATGTCGAGCCAAATTTAGCAAGGCATAGTTGAAACAGATTGCCCGATAAATGCTATTTGTACTGGGGCACAGGACTGTTGGTGAACGCCAACATCCCATCTCACAGGGAAGCATACCAACCATATCCCGAGAAAGAAATATACACAGCACAGCGTGTAAAAATATTGACCTTTCAAGATTAACGTTTATCTGATGATTTTCCTTGGCATGGACTTGAAAACCAGGACTGTAAAACAACTGGCATAGAATGCAAGACAATAACAGGGTGCCGGAATCGAAAGCTAAATATCATAGCCATGAACAAGTGCTAAAACCACCGCTATCTAGCCAGGGACATGAGAGAGAACACAAATCACAGCATAGCTCGATGAGGAAAAACGTTCCAATTAGCCTAACAATGGATCCAAGAGGTTTTCGCAAGGGGAAAGACGTGGTTACGTTTAGGCTCTGACAGAACATCACCGCACAGAAAACTCCGTTCAGCTGGAGCTAAAGCTAAAACTTGAAAGTCATGCCGATTCAACACAATATTTCAGTTACACATGTTTCCATACCACACTATAATGGCTGAAGAAGGGCCATGACTGGCACAAGGAAGGACTTATCAATTTAGGGAAAACTCGGACGCTGTCCTCTTGACCTTTGAGATACACTGACACACAACGCCCAAAGCGGAGTTCCGTTGCCGCGAGTCAGCTTACTCGTGAAACGGGAAAACATACATTCTTGTGTAAATACAGCGCATACACACAAATACACACAACGCAGTACCATATTGCACCCAATTACGGCACCAGCAAAGACCGCACATCGGTAGTGTAAGGACACACCTTCAGTAATGTCCGGGTCCCACTTTCAGTAATGTCCGGGACCGACCTTTACCACTTTCCGGGACCGACCTTCAGCACTTTCCGGGACCGACCTTCAGCATTGTACGGGACCGATCCTTCAGCAGTGTTCAGGACCGATATCCAGCACTGTCCGGGACCGATCTTCAGCAGTGTTCGGGACCAACCTTCAACACTGTTCGGGACCAGCCTTCAGCACTGCTCGGGACCGAACTTTAGCACCACCGACCTCCAGCAGTGTCCGAGCTGACCTGCAGTGTTCCGAACGGCGTGACGAGGTGTCCGGGACCGACCCTTGGCAGGGATCACACCTGCGCCACCGGCCGGGCGCCCTTGGTGGCCAGCTGGGTGTTGGTGCCGGAGAAGCCAGTGCCTCCCATCTGCAGCGGCAGGATGTCCGAGTCCTGCAGCAGCTGACCCGTCACTGGGTGTCGCATGTCCTTCCTGATCAGCTTCTCCACGCACTCCAGCGTCACCACGTCTCCCCTGGAAAGTGGCGGGCGGGTCAGCGACGAGCGGGGGAGCGCTGATTAGTCACAGCGCTGACAAACATAGGTCATCGGTACCGCTCGGGTGGTACTGCATGTTCAATCACCGAGAAGGGCATGCCGCTGTGAGAAGGTAGGGCCACCCTCTGTACCGTAAGCTGGAAGGTCTCAGGCTTTACCGTGCCTCAGTCGCAAAAGATATCGCCACGCGCAGTTCGAAAGATTCGGACAAGACGGATTCAGAGGAAAGGTATACAAGTTCATCAAGCTCCCAGAGCCTTTGGAGACAACAACGGTCGTACACAACAGCGTGTACCGAACTCAGCCCCAACCGTTAAGCAGGTCTTTACACCTCACCTAGGTTAGTTTCAGGCACAGTACATTTCCCACTGCCTTTTCAAATCGAGGGTGCAAGCCCACTTGATACATGGTCTGTGGTTCTGGAATTTATCTGTTAGCCCACATTTGACTCTGGAACTCCTAACACAAAATACCAGATTTTTACCTCCTGAATGAGTCAGACATTCAAAATTTCCTGCGATCAACATACAACACTACACATAGTAGAACACACCACTGAAACCCACACCCAGAAAATATGATAGTATTCTTTGCTATATGTTTAGCTCGAACAAACAGGCATATAAATTTCAATTTATCCCACATTGATATTTTGTAACGATAAACCAAGCAAGAGCTTAAGCAATCAACAGGTTCAACAGCACCAGCAGGCGGGGCGGCACTCACGTGGGCTTCAGGATGGCGGCGGGCACCGAGTTCCCCAGCACGTCGTGCGTCACGCGACACATGTATCTGTTCCGCTTGGTGATGAGCGCCGTCTTGTCGTGAGGGTCGTTCACTGGCGTGAACACCACGTCAATCAGGTCCTTGACGCGCAGGGCCTTGCCGCTCATTGGGCACGGCACCATTTTGTCCGGCTTCTTGATGGAGCTCTTCTTGGCCACAGGCGTCAGACTCGGGATCCAAAACGACGGCAGCTGCCGCGCCTTGCCGGAGGTCATGTTGGAGACAGATGGCGCTCCACTCGCTGAACTGCCGCTCTCTGTAATAAACGGATTTGTTTCAGAATTGGAATTAAAAAAACGACAGGAAGATTATTCACGAACAGGAGACATCTAAAGATGACAATATAAGGGACAGAGACACGCAAAGTCACATGTGATCAGACGCACATGAGTAAACGCTGTAGTAAAGTCAGCCGACTTACATGATAATGCCAGTAACGGTATTTTCAGAGAAATACCATGGCGATATACTAATAAGCACGCTCGGAAGGAGTTTCGTTATCAGCCAACACGTAGGCATTGGGGGACGAGACCTTCGTTCTGCACGCGAGGAGAATATTACGTTCTCATTTGGACCCAGCAAACTGAGCATAATGGGGTCATTTAAAACCTGGTCGTGAATATTGTTATACTCTAGGTGAGCTTACTGGCCTTGCAGTATTCAGTATACAGTGTTCATTGTAACAAAATCAAGTGGGAAAACCTCTGTTTATATTCTATGAGATGACCTACGGAGTTCAACTGGAGGCCGCTGACAACAACTGATGGAGTTTCCAGACTCGCCTAAGCTTACTGAGAATAAAATAAGACTCCTCATATTTGGTATAAATACTTTACATTACATAAAAACTTAAAGCGTGAAGTTTAACGTAGCTCTGTCACACAAAATTGGATGTTCGGCGGCAAACATCAACGAGAGGACAATTGAGAAAACCAAGCTTACTTACATTTCGACTTGTTACAGTAAGCCCTAGCCATATACCATAGAAATACAGTGTTTCTTTGATAACGTCAGCAAGTGACCTTCGACCGTTTGGCTTTCCATCACTCACTGGCAGCGGCGGCAGGCATTTTGCTGATGATACTGGCCTCCTGGCCCTCAAACTTGCGCAGAGCCGCCCGTTGCTCCGCAGCCGCCAGCTCCTCCAGCTCCGACTGCGGGACACAGCGGGACACTCGTCAGAATGGACCGTGGGACACAGCGGGACACTCGTCAGAATGGACCGTGGGACACAATAGTACATTTGCTTCAACTGAAGGACACCAGGAGGACACTCATTAGCTACGACTGAGTGACCTGGACGCCAGGGGGACGCTCATTAGTTTCGACTGCGGTTTGCCAGGTGGACACTCATTAGTTTGGACTGTGGGCCTCAACGGGGCACCCATCAGTTTCGACTGCGGGACACAGCAGGACACTCATCAGTTTCGACTGCGGGGACACCTTGGAGAAACTCATCAGCTTTCACTGCGGAACACTGCGATACTTGTGCTTAGACTGAGGGACACCTGGGAGACACTCATTAGCTTGGACTCAGAGACACCGGTGGTCACTCAGCTTCGACTGAGGAACGCAGAGGTCACTCATTGCTTCAACTGTGGAACACCCGGAATAACACTTATCAGCAATGACCGGTAAACCGAAGATGGGGTAGTGCGTCGCACAGAGGAGTGATCTTTAGTCAAGTCGAGGTGGAAAACGGAGGGGACAGCAACTAACACGTTCAATGTTACAGCCCGGACTAGTTTCTGTCTGCTGTGTACCACCTCCCGCTGGGACAGCGACAACATTGATTTCAAGCAGCATAGGCACAGGTGGTTACATCCAGCCGGGAGAAGCGCAACAGGTTCATGCTGCACTTATCCCAGCATCCCCCGGGACTGGTCGAAAGCGGTCCCATGGAAAATTATAAAAACGGCACACTAAACTATCAATTCGTTCTCACTCACAGCTCAGGAGACTATTCCTGTCTCCTAGATTGGTCGAAGAATGGGTCATTTCGACAGAAAATATGGCACCAGAACTGTACTGGGGACTGTACTGTCCACCTTAATAATTTCGCCCCGCGGAGCACTCAAATGTACAGAATGGCCAATGTTACGGCGCGGTAGACTGAAAGCATATTAGAACCAGATCCAGAGACCTACGATCAATACGCCAAATGAGAAAGAAATTAACACTTTCCTGCGTCTCAATTTTTCCTTCTTTTGAAATTCAATATCACGAGCACACATGAAACTGAACATATAAAACATAAATACTAAGTGCTTGAAAATACAAAACTGGTGAAAACAAAAGTCAAATCACACGTGAAATATGGAAAGCAACAGGGAGAAAACCATCTTGCACAAATCATGTGGTTGGTATGCCAGGGCCGACCGTAACCAAACCCAAGAAAAGGAACTGTTTAACGAAAGTCAGTTTTTTTACCTCTTCTTGCCGTTTCTCTTTCTCGTATTGCTTTCATCTTCCGGCTGATTTCGTTCTTCTTCGTGATAATGTACTGCAGCAAGGCCTCTTTGTCATAGAGGTAGCCTTCTGGCCTGCAAACCCCACAAACAGAGGCGTACATGTTAGTTACTTCTGGGAACAAGCACAACAAAAGCAGTAGTTCTAGTTCTAGTTCTAGTGTATGACAAAACATCAAGTTGATTATTTTGTCAATGCAGTGTCCGTAGTTTATACATCTCAAAAGAAGAATAAAAATTTACATAGAGGTTACCATGCAGGATGGCAGATGATTAATGTTTACAAAAAGGTCACAAATGAGTCGAGTGAAGTAAATTGGACATGCTGCACAATGCTCCAGCGAACGCTGCCAGGTTTTTTAAATATTCACTGAAACTTGGGACAGATGCCTTACAGCTATGTAGGAAATTTCTATATGCAATTTCATATTACTAACATCACTGATATTATGCTTGACATATTCTAACTTTTTTCCTAGCAGGGTGTGGCACGACTTTCAATATTTTGCGTTCCGGTGTAAACGTAGGGGTGCTGTTATCGCTGGGATCGCAGAGGGGCAAACCTGGCTGCCCATTTAAAGGGACATGAACCTTTCTTAGCAAAATAACTGTATATAAAAAACATGGACGGTGTCCGGTAAAAATTCCAGACTCACAGACAGAAAATAAAATAGTTTAGAGGAGGCATCCCTCATGTTGACTGCGAAAAGTTCCTGTGAAATATTTTCCACGCTTGTTTTTTTACAATAGATGTCTACTAGTGAACCATCCATATTGCTATTAAGCTGATCAATTCTTAGGCATGTGCAAACAACTCGAACCACACTTGTATAATGATCTTTAGAGCCTAGAGTTGCACTGATTTGACACCGCAACACATTATATCAAAATCAAGGTGGAACTATCACTGGCAGATCCAGGGGGCCGGGTAAACCGGGAAATTTCCCTCTCAAGCCCCGATTTTTTTCGATTTTCATGAAAAACATGTTTTCTCGATTTTGGGCTCCCGTTGCCCCCCCCCAACCGTCGGTCTGGATCCGACCCTGGATGCTATTTCACCCCGCGGGCTCGGCCACTGCCACTCACGTGATGACGGGGTTGCGGCACGGCTGAAGCGTCAGGCAGCAGGCGTCGAAGTCCCTGACGGAGTCCTTGTTGGCCCTGACCGAGTCGGTGCCGTAGCCGGACTGGTGGGCGTCCTTCCTCCGCTCGGCGTACGTGTACACCATCCCCGCCGTGCAGTTCTTGCCGTGGCGCGTCATTGCGGCGGCGGTATGGGGTCGGTGGTCCAAGTATCACAGGCGATTCCGGCGGTGATCCAATCACAGCCGAAGTAAGGACTGCACTCTCGAGTTCTGCGCACTAGCGAGCCACCTGCAAAACAACAGCCGGAATTTTCTAGCAACACTAATTAAACAAGTACACTGATACTATCACACTAGTATTTCTATGGCCACTGGTTGTTAACTGTCTCAGGACTACACCGACAACTCCAGCATCGCAACTGCTTCGCGGCTTTCACACAATGCACCACCGTGCAGTATTTGGGGTACCGATTTCGACTGCATCGGTGAACACTGCTCGCACTCTCACTGCAGGCAGCTGGAGCCTGAAGCACACAAAACCTGCGTGTGTTGGCACACCCCGCCCACCCCCTGCGTCCCAGCTGCCCCGGCTCACGATGGCGAGGAAACCAAGCTGACTCTATTGAAATTCACTGATATCTAACACAGAGAAATTCTTATCAGCTTTACCTGAAGACATGACAGATAGGGGCACGAAATAAAAACAGGGGAAAAAATTGCATAACAAGATCATAGTCGGTGCAACTCAAAACTAATTTTGGGCACAAACTGGAGGTAATTTTTTTCAAGATCAGAGAGTTGGAACAAATAACTAGTAAGAATCAATAAAAAAGGTTAGACAGATATTGATCCATTAAAAGTTTCAAAGCAGTCAATACCTAGCTCTTGGCTATAAGTACCACACAATGTGATTTCGTCTTTGCTTCTGAGTCCAATAGTGCATTTATGTCATATTTCAAAGTGATACAACTAATTCAGGGCAGATAATGGATTTCTAAGGAATCCATTGGATAAACGAAATGCTCTTTTGTACTGGGATAAAAACATTTTAAAAAATGGCACATCTATTTTGACCTGCAAAATCTCTGCATAAAAATACGAATTCACACTGCTAATTAAAAAGGAAAAATGTGCAACTGAAAATTTAACATTTGCATTAATGGGGGTGCCTGCCCTCCTCCTGTGTTTTGGTGATTTAATAAAGACATTTGGCATACCTTTCCTCTGATCATTTTTACAACTTCTCGAAAAAACTTGGACAAAATTTATTTTGAAAAGAACTTTGAGCCTAAGTCATCTCATGTCAGGTGCAGGTCGAGTGACCTCCCAGCCCCCTCCCAATAAGGAATGCTGGTCAATGATGTGACGTCACACGAGCATAAGGGGATCTTTGTTCACTTGGGTCTTGTGAAAATATTCCAAATTTTGTGATGCTTTCATGCAAATGTGGGAAAAAGGGAACAAAATGCTTTAGTTATGGAAAAAATTATTCTATCCAAATATAGTTATCAATTGAAAAATATTTTTAAAGTATCAATTGATGCAGCTTAAAAGAGGGGGAAAATGACGTCGCTAGGGGAAAAGACTTGCTCGTAAATATACCTTTGAATAAATGTGTCCTTGAAATCGTGCATCATGAATGTGAGATAGCTGCTCCATGTGAGCTCTATTGCTTTGATAAGTGGAGGATTGTGAGTATGTCGTTGTCGTCGGGTCGGATGCACACTTTTTTCTTGGTGTTTCGTTTAAAATGGTGTAGATAAAACTTTGATTAGTACAAAATTACCCCCCTCTGGAGGACTCTGCCCCAGCTACCAAATTTCTACCCCAATTTGGGCAGGGTTTAAGCTGCCCCAAAGCACCTCAACAATACGCCTGCCAGATTCTGCAGACTGACACAACACACACAAAGTGAGAATCAATGAAAAACACAACTGACAAGCATACTGCAGGGATACAATGTATCACCACTCAAAACAGCAGCAGCAGGGGTAGCATGAGTATCCACACTCATTCCCTTTTTAATGGAGGGCTGAGGTACAAAGCAGTCTTCCAAGTTAATGGAAGTCATTCCCATTATTGACCACATAAGTTTTTGGGAGTGCTGACAAAGCAGGAGTTCCATCACTCCCAGTCTGCAAGGTATGGCAGCAGGCCAGACGAGCCGCACCAGTCATCTAAAATACTTGCACCGCCAGCCACCAAAAATTTGCACCAACCTGACATATTACCAGAGAAAGAATGTGCCCATTCCTACTTACACAATGCAATGCTGTCTCTCTTATTGGTTAGTTAGTTAAGGACCAGTGTGCAAAGTATGAAATTTTGTCAGTGCGAGTGCCCTTGGAGACAGAAGCGAGTGGTGTGAATCTCATAAACCTGGTGCAAGTTTGTGAGACTGGTGCGAGGAAGGTGACACTAAAAACCAAACATATAATGGCTGAATGGTTATAAAGACACAGGAGGGCGCCTTATAAAAAGTCTTTAACCAAGTAACTAATAAGAGAGGTAGCATTGCATTGTGTGGGTAGGAATGGGTGTGCTTTTCTCACTGGTATATGACAGATTGGTGTGAATTTTTGGTGGCTGGCAGTGCGAGAATTTTAGATGGCTGGTGTGCAGTGTCCCAAAACCTGGGGTGCTGGGTGCAGAACGACACCCAGTCAAGCAGAATTTTCCACTCACTTTTATATTTTTTGCTGAATTTTCCACTCACTTCCAACAATACGATACTTACTACTATTGAATTTTACTCAACAATACTTACTACAAAGGCCAGCTCCATTGCCTCCTCTACCAACGGCCACTGGAAAAATAGAGCAGCAGAATCGACTAGAAGATCGCCAAATTAACTCGGCTCTTTTGCGCTTCTTTCGCTTTTCTGCAAGAAAATCTGGCGATTTCTATTTTTCCGGCCAATTATACCTGGCATCCTTATCTCCACCGATTTCAGTGGAACAACAGAATCGAAATTCTGGCGCGGGGAAGACGCTCAGTGCCCCCTGCCCCACCGGAGAAAGTTCCAATGGGTGAGCACTGCCACTAAATTCCACCACTCACAAAATTAGTGAGTGGAAAATTAGACACCCTAGCCTTGTGTTGCCAAAAACATGAGCTGACCGCTTTGAAAGATAAATTTTTGGAAAGCAGTTTATCTGTGCGCATGATTTCTAGCCTTACGTCCTTGAAAAGTTGTTTTTGTATTTCTGGTACCGAGAATAGTGAAAACCATTTTTGGTCATCGTGTTGTTAAAAGCAATTATCTTGAAATTTGTATGCTAAGCAGCATATTTTTGACATTGTATCGTAGAAAATTGACCATTTATTGCGAAGAAAATCATTTTCATCCATATCATCAGCCCTTCATTGCTGCGTCCACGCCGTGTGACACCCAAATCCACTCACGACACCCTACGACACCCTAGGCATAAATACGCTGATATTTAAGTTGAACTGAAAGTGTCCGGTACTTGAATACATTGAAACTCTACATTTTCATTGAAGGATTTTTGGGCAACAAGAATGCATCCAGTTACCCTTCAAACATCGGCACTTTTTGTATGGCTGGTCTACGGCGTGGATTTACCAAAACGCCGTCTTTACATCTAGTAAATAAAAGCGGCATCTTTAGGCTTTTGAAAGGCAGGTTTCATATTCGTTTTCGACAAAACGTTGTTAGTCTTCCTCTCTGTGTGCTTTTAGTTGTATAATTTTCTAGTCTGTAAGGATTTAGAAAATTAATTTAGAGCAATTTTTGAAATGCAAACTATGTAGCTCATGCAACCGGCAAGCGGCAAGCGATCAGAAATTTAAAGTAGTAGTCGCTCTGACGCTGTCACAACCCGCCGCGCCTGGCTGATTGTAAACGAGAGGAAGAAACAACAACAGCAGAAAGGAGAAGGCTGTAGCTTCGATTAGATTGGTAGAAAGCAGCATATTCATATGAAGGTGAGTATATATGTGAAGAGGAGCAGGGGAATTGACAGGTAAGGAAAAGAACCTTTTCGCAAGAGTTTGGAAGAGTTTGTTGCCATATAGAAAGTTTGTAGTTTCGTCTGGGTTAGTTAAGTGTAAACCAAGGCTCTACTGGGCCCTAGCATAGGTGTATGCAGGTGCAGTGATTGAGGTCAGAGTGGCCTCCAAAATTCTGATAACTATAGGTATAGGTATAGGAGGGGCGTTGTCCCGGACAGAAAAACTATACAGTGTATGCTTAGATAATTTATTTTGGCACTAGGTATTGCATGAAAAAATTCCTTTTCATTTTTCATTACCTGCCGGTCTCGAAGGCCCTCTCTGCAGAGTTGGTCTAGGGGGCCCTGATATTTCGTCTCAGGGGTCCTTTAGAGCTGGTTGTGTGAGAGAGGAGAGGAGGGCACAAGAGTTGGTCTAGGGAAGCCCCCAAGAGTTGATCTTCATCCTAAAAATGTTAGCCTTGGTGGCTCCCAGAGTTCTTTCCCCCAAAGGTTGGTCTCAGAGGCTCCCCAAAAAGTTTTTATTTGTGGCAATTCACCAATTCCTTAAAAATAATTGGAGACTGCAT
The DNA here is from genome assembly GCA_034440635.1 of Lepas anatifera. Lineage (NCBI taxonomy): Eukaryota > Metazoa > Arthropoda > Thecostraca > Lepadidae > Lepas > Lepas anatifera. The sequence goes on along the minus strand of JAOTON010000772.1, from coordinate 1,727,383 downwards.
CAGGGGGTTAACCTACCTGCTTAACCCAAATTTTTCACATGGTAATGGTCAAACAATTCTGCTTGGGGACGATCTAAAAATATTTACTTTGAGAAAATTAAAGGAAACACCCATCCCTCAGTTCAAACAAGGGCTTTGAGAGTTTACCACCTGAGTACCCAAATTGGAAAATTTTTACTCCGCCATACATTTTGAGGGGAATTTTCCACTCACTCGCCATAAATTCCGAGCTGAATTTTCCACTCGACACCCTAGCGCAAAACCTATTTTGGGTCACTGCTGGTGTGACTCCTCTGGCCTGTTGCCATACTTTGCAGACTGGGTTAAGGACTTTTCTAAGGCCCCAGTCTGCAGAACGTGGCAGGCGACTCGACGAGGTGCTTGGGGCAGCCCAAAGCCTCATAGGCGGATCCAGGGGGAGGGGCAAGGGGGCAGGTGCCCCCATCGACCCTCGGCGCCCCCTGAAAGGTCGATGGCGCCCGCCTGAAATGTCGCTTCCCACCCCCCCAGGATGCGAAAGTCGGCGCCCACCGATGGATTTGGCGTCCACCTGATACCTTTTGCCGGTCATAAGTGGCGCCCCCGGGTCCGGATGGCGCCCCCAGGAAGGTGCCCCCCCGATCGGCAATCCTGGATCCGCCTATGCAAAGCCTGCCCCAATTGGGGCAGAAATTTGGTGGCTGGGGCAGACTCCTCCAACAGGGGGGGGTAATTTTTTACTGATACAAGTTTTATCTAATCCATTTTAAACAAAGCACCCACAAATAAAATAAGACTGTGCATCCGACCCGACGACGAAAACGTACTCACGAGCGTCCATGTACCAAAGCAATGGAAACTCACGTCGTACAGCAATCTTGCATTCATGATGCACAATTTCAAAGATATCTTTATTCAAAGGTATATTTACGAGCAAAGTTTTCCCCTAGTGACGTCATTTGCCCCTGCCTTCAATCTGTATCAATTGATCGATCGATCAATTGATATATCAATTGACAAATATTTTTTACTATATTAATTTTTTCCACAGCCAACACATTTTTCCTTGTTTTCTCACATTTGCATGAAAGCATCTCAAAATATGGAATATTTTAAGGAGACCCAAGCGAAGAAAGATCCCCTTACGTCTGTGTGACGTCACATCACAGACCGGCATTCATTCTTTCTAGGGAGGGGGCTGGCAAGATTGATTTGCCAGCCTTTGGTGATCAAAACATAGCGAAGGAGATGCAAAAAACTACAGACAGGGAAATTTCATTTTGGGTTCTAAGATTGTTTTATGTGCCTAAAATTAAGTTTAAGTTACAAATTTAGAAAATAAATATAAATTTAGCTTTCAAAAGGCGTCAATTGCCTCAATTTTTATTCACTTCCGGGCACTTTACATCAATGAAAAATTTTCTTTGTTTGGTATCTCTTAAACCATATTTTGATTGACGACAAATATGACCCTTTTGAGACAAATTATGTTTTCCAGCGCAATGTTAACTAATGATTGTCGTTTCTTTTCTTTATTTCTTCTTCTTCCTCTGGTGATTACCCGGACTGAATGCTGCCCCAAGTACTAGTTCCTGCCCCAAGAGCCCCCCTTTGCCCCAAGCTCGACCAAAAGCTGCCCCAAATCGGTAAGTCTGCCCCGAGGCTGCCCCAACGAGATCTTGTTGAAATCTGCCATGTTCTGCAGACTGGCTAAGGCCCCTCCTGTGTCTTTATAACCATTCAGTCATTAATGGTTTGGTTTTCAGTGTCACCTTCCTTGCACCAGTCTCACAAATTCGCACCAGGGCCCCATTTCATAAAAGGCGTAACTTATGCTTATAGCGTAGAAGTAACATAATGCAGCGTAGAAAGTGAATAATACACCACAATCTTGTTTCACAAAAATGCAGCGTAAAATACAATTACTTGCAAAGTTACGCTGCTCTAAACTACGCTGTACTGGAATGCAGCATAGAATATTGCCAATATTGTTTCATATAGCAGACAACATGTACGTTGAATATGTAAAACACTCCTGAAAAGCTACGCAAGATATAGCAGCGTAACATTTATCAGACAATGAAGCAAAACATGAGAAACAGATAATTTCTTATGAAATTCTGAATCTGAGGCAAAATTACATAGTGTAGTGAAGGACAAAGAGTCATGAATGTAAAATAAACTTAAATAAAAAGGTGTGCAAGTTCATCCTTGCACAGGTATGAAGAGCAAGTTTCACATGCAAAATTGAGCTGATATGTACAGTTCTGTGGTCATTTGGTATGGTAAAAATGATGATAGCTATTGATGCAAATACACAGGAAAGCTGACATTAATTTTTACTTTAGACTTTCTGCCGTTACTGTTATTTTACAGTCTAATGAGGACAGAACCCTAGATAAGCTGACATTGACAAAGTGTTATATGGAGTCTATGAAGGGTAAAGATTCAATTTAAGGTATCTGTCACCAACAAAATCCAACCATCTCTACTGAGGCTTCTGGCGAGAATGATGGTATACTTAGGTACCTAAGTACCAGCATCTTGATCTAGTTATTCTTCAGAGATGTTTACTCACTATTCCTTTCCCAGTTTCACGAAATTATAAGGTTCACAGATCTTCACAGTTCACTCATGATTAGTAAACACAATTCACCTCAAATTCCACTGAACTACACTCGCACAATTGACAGCAATTACCTAGAAAATTGGGTACTGCCAAAAACAAATATGTCGTATTTTCATTGCGCCAGCTGATAGTGCGTCTTCCACCGCAGTATTTGTAAAAAAGCAGTAGAAACTTAAAAATCGAATAAGAGCAAATAAGTACAATAATTTTCATTCAAATAATTTATTGAAAAATATAGATGCGATTTTTTCATGTTAATAAAGCAGTTACACGCCATATTTGAAAGGGGTAATTCCATTCTGGAATTGGGCGTAATTTATGCTGCATTTGATACCTACGCCGCTTTCGCGTGAATGTCACCGCTCTTTGTGAAACATTATTATGAGTACGACATAAATTTGCAGGTGAGCGTGGTGTAAAACACACCGTATTTTTACAACTTTTATGAAACGGGGCCCAGGTTGATAAAGTTCGCACCACTTGCTCCTGTCTCCAAGGGCACTTGCACCAACGAGATCTTATTGAAAATACCATACTTTGCACACTGGCATCACTCAAAAACCAAATACATGACAGCAGGTATCATCCAGTCTGCAGAATGTGGCAGATTTCGACGAGATCTCGTTGGGGCAGCCTCGGGGCAGACCTACCGATTTGGGGCAGCTTTTGGTCGATCTTGGGGCAGAGGGCGGGTTCTTGGGGCAGGAACCAGTACTTGGGGCAGCAGTCGGTCCGGGTAATCACCGAGGGAAGAAGAAAAAATAATGAAAAGAAACAACAATCATTAGTTAAAGTTGCGCCGTAAAAGCTGAATTGTCGCAAAAGCGTCATATCTGTCATCAAGAGATGTGGCCAAAAAGATACCACATGAAGGAAATTTCTAATAGACGTAAAGTCAAAGTTCCTGGAAATTAATAAAAAAGCAGGCAACAGGCGCCTTTCTAAAGCAAAGTTTAAATTTCTTTATAAATTTGTAATCTAAACGTAGTTTGAATTACAAAAAACAATCTTAGAACTCAAAATAAAATTTCCCTGTATGTAGTTTTTTGCATTTCCTCTGCTGTTTTGATCGCCAAAGGCCGGCAAATTGGGTCTATGTCAAAAGGTCCACTATTCAAAGGGTCCACCGTTCAAATGGTCCACACATAAGCAAAGCATACCAACCCCTCCCCCAAGAAAAATGCAGGTCAGTGATGTGACGTCACAAGAGCGTAAGGGAATCTTTCTTCGCTTGGGTCTTGTGAAAATATTCCAAATTTTTATGCTTTCATGCAAATGTGAGAAAATGCAAGGGGAAAAATGCTTTAGCTTTGGAAAACATTATTCTTTATTGAATTTAGTTATCAATTGAAATAATTTTTTTAAAGTATTGATTATACGCAGTGAAAGCAGTGGCAAATGACGTCTTTGGGGAAAAGACTTTGCTTGTAAATATACATTTGAATAAATGTATTCTTGAAGTCGTGCATCATGAATGCTAGATAGCTGCTGCTGTGCGTGGAGGGTCGTGGAGTGCGTTGTCGTCGGCGAGTTGGATGCACGGCTTTATTTCATTTCTGGGTGTTACGTTTAAAATGGAGTAGATAAAACATGTATCGGTAAAAATACCCCCCCCCGTTGGAGGAGTCTACCCCAGCATCCAAATTTCTGCCCCAATTGGGGCAGGCTTTGGCTGCCCCAAGCGCCTCGTCGAGTCGCCTGCCACGTTCTGCAGACTGGGGTATCATTGTGTAGCTCTGCTATTCATTGAACTTTTAGATTAAACCATCAAAATACATTTCTGCCTACATCACATTCATCTACAGAACAAATCAAATTGAAAAAAATACCTCGACAGCGACTCCGCTGAGGGTTAGTTAGGTACATCCAGTCTTATACCAATTTACTCACGGTCTGATGATGAGTGAACGATGAAGTAATTTTACGTACTGCCTATGAATTACGCAAATGACTTCCTGCGCAAATTTCTTACCAACTCACTCACTAGCGCAACCCAAAGCAATAGAGACACTAGGTAAAACTTTGGCCGGATTTAAACAATGGACCAATAGGTGCACAGTTTGACAGATGTTGGGGGCGGGGCCTCTGGACCCGCTCGGGACCAGGCAAGTAGAGGACTGGACTAGCTTAAACTTATTAAAACATTGAATATGAAAAATCGTCTCGTTTTGGATTTTTTAAACTCAATTGATAAACAAATATGTTGTCCAAAAAATCTAAGACAAAGCAGTTTTCTTGCTGACTTGGTAACCGCGGTAAGGGGGTAAACGGTGCAAAGAAAGTGTCTTGCTGCTTATTGAACCCAAAATTTTACCAATAAAAAATACATATAACTCATTATTTGGAGTTTGTTAAGCTATTAATGTATTTTTATTCAATCTAAAATATTTTTTTACACATTCTTGTAGAATTTTATGTGAGTTTATTATTAAAAAATAACAGGTCAAATGAAGCGAAATCAAGCCTCTAAATTTGCATCTTTCAAGATCAAGCAAGCGCGCGCAAGTCAGTCGCGCCATTTATTTGCCGCCACATGTGCCCACCAATGTTAATTTTTGCTGTTTATTGCCGCAGTTCATAATCTATTGTGCAAAGGCGATGTATATTGCAGTGTGTGTGGTGGCTTTTCTATAGCAAGTTTGGTGAATGATTGCCAATATTTGCATAGTTACTTGATTGTCCAGGTGTGTGCTCATGGCAATTAATCGGACAGGGAAGGGTGTGATTCTCGTCCCTAGAAAGAAGCGATGGGGCTGCCGAAGAAAAATATTCTGGAATGAAGGAGAGGCCTAGGGAACAGTACTTGCTTCTGCACTACATAGAATACAACTGGAATATCCAGAGTTCAAATGTCACACTAAACATCCAGCAACCCTGCATCTGTTTCCTTCCAGCCAGGCAAGGTAAGTGGTCAAATTTCCCTTGCAATGCTCACTGACATGCTTTCTTGAGTAGGTAGGTATAAAATCCCAGTCTGCAAAGTATGGCAGCAGGGCAGACGAGTTGCACCAGCCATGTAAAATTCTCGCACCACCAGCTTCAAAAAATTCACACCAATATGCTATATACCAGGGAGAAAAATGCACCCATTCCTACCCACACAATGCAATACTACCTCTCTTAGTAGTTAGTTATAGATTAATTTTTATAAGGCCTCCTCCTGTGTCTTAAAAACCATTCAGCCATTATTTGTTTGGTTTAAGTGTCACTTTTCTGCACCAGCCTCACAGATTTGTACCAGGTTGAAAAAATTGCACCATTTGCTCCTGTCTCAAAGGGCACTCACATCAACGAGATCTCGTCAAAAATGCCATACTTTGCACACTGGATAAAATCCATGTCCAGGCACCCCACACTGAAATTGGATTTGTGAAGTTTATCTCAGATTGGGTCAAGTGGTAAATTAGTGTTAGTGGCTAGTTAGCAGTGTGCAGTAGTTTGGTTTGTCTGTCAATAATCTGGGGGTGGGTGCTGGCCGTGCTCTGTTGTACACCATGACTATGTTTGTGAAGCTGTCATAATACAGTGTGTTTATAATTATTTGGATGTAATGTTTTCCTTGGTTCCATGGTGATGCTCATTTATTCAGTTCCATTAGTTTAACAAAGTCAGATTTCTTTGTAACCTATTTGCTATGCTGTGGATTTTTGAAAGCAAAATATGAAAAATGCATTGATATAATGATAGAGTAAAATTATGAAAATATGTATCACATAAATGTTGTCTTTACTTGTGTCTGTGTTGTGGAAATGGTGGCCAAAATTTCCAGTAATAAGTATGCTCTCAATTCTGGGCACTGTGACCTGTAATTGAAAATTTTCCCTCCAAAACTGACAATGTATGTGGCAGCACCACTGTGCTGTGATGCTTTCATATTGCTGTATTTTCTAGGGCTCATGAATAAGAAATAGTATATGCTTCAAAATTGGTCAAATTACAATCATTTCATTTTTCTTTAATCATCAAATAAGTTTTGTTGATATTTTATGCCTATTATTGAGCTGAAACCATGGGCATAGTATAGTTTCCATGCAGGAAGTGACACTCTACTCTTGCCTAATTCACTGAAGAAGAAATCACACTGCTTGAAGGTAGAATCTTGTATTAATTGATGATGTTGCACTTGCCTAGCAAGGTAAAATGTTGTAAACAACATAATTACTGCATTGGAGCATTATACCAGCGGATAATCCAGAGAACAAAATTATTTGTCCAGGCATCACATTTTACATTTTCGAATATTACATTTTGGTGTATTTTGACTTTTGCAGAAAGATCTACACTTTCGTTGAAATCCTCACCTGCTGAAGCTGCTGAGGAACCACATCTTGGGCCAGGGTCAGAGGCTTCAAGGTCCAGAAGTACCGGTACTGCACAAGGACTTCTTCCAGCAATTTTTGGCAAAGGACAACGCCGAGCGACAGCCTTGCCATGCTCTTCAGTGGAAGCACATACAGGTGCGAGGTAGCAAGTGTGTGTATCAAATTCCCATTCGCTCTCGTTTTTGTCTCTGTTTAATTTGAAGTTTAACTGATACATGCAGGAGCGGACGCAGGAGTATCGTTGGGGGAGGACGCAGGAGAAATCGTGAAAGTTTTTATTTCAGAAAATAAGCTCAAATTTTCGCCATTTGTGGGACTGATGTGGACTGATGCAGACTGATTCAGAACGCGGGAGCGCACTTTTCCATCTGGTTTAAACATGTGTATGATTGTTATGTCCCATTCAACTTGCAGTAACACAATTCATCGTATGACTATCGAGTGAAAGTTCAAACTTAACTCAACGATTAGCATAGGCGGATCCAGGATTGCCGATCGGGGCACCTTCCCGTGAGGGGTGCCATCCGACCCGGGGGAGGGCGCCACTTTTGACCGGCAAGCCTATCAGATGGGCGCAAAATCCTATCGGTGGGCGCCGATTTTCGCATCCTGGGGGGGTGGGACGTGACATTTCGGGGGCGCCATCGACCTTTCGGGGGCGCCGACTTGCCTCCCCCTGGATCCGCCTATGAAGATTAGTAATTGACTGAAGCATCGTTAAGTGCGTGCCTATGCTCAGGTCACTCATTCGAATAAACATATATTTTATTACTCTCGGGCATCGGGAACGTGGTAGTTGCTTTTAAACGAGTACTTTTTATCTCAGGTGAAGGTGGGGAAAAAATAGGCGTGACTACCGTTGGTACTTGGCGGACCGTGGATCAATTGCTGGGATCGCTGGACTGGGGATGACTGGTGTGGAAAAATCGGAATTCAGCAAGGCCCGTTGTTTCCTAGTGAATAAAAAGAGATAATGAACCTTGCAGTGGGTAGGTCAAAATAGATTTTGTCAGTTTTAAGTAATGACCAAAGTGTGAAAACTGGATGTATTTTGTCTCAGGGTCTTAAGTTGAGAAACTGTAAATCACCGACTTGTGAATATTTTACAGAAGTGTCTGCTAATTGCTCGATATAGCGATATATGCGATAAAACTGTTCGCGTATGACATTTGCTCATCAGTCGATAGTTGTGATGGTGAAGTTAATAACAAATCTCTCCCGTCAGGTGACTGGCCTGGAGCGACAGCGAGTACGCCCCGCAGCCCAGATGCTCAACGAGCGTGTCGGAAAGCGTCTGCTCCACCTATTTGGTCAGCGTTTCGCCAAGCAGGCTTAGTTCATCATCACCTGCGATAAGGTGTTCGACATCTGTAGTTCTCGGTGCATCCTTGACGGCAGGGCTCATCGGTCGGCGTTCGCCTTCGAGTACACCATCGTTGCTCAGCCACCTCTCTGATTTAGTTAGCGCGACTAAATCGGGACTCTTGGCGCGATGAAAGCCAGAGCAGGCTGCCCTTCCAGAACGGGTTCATCATATCCTTAACTGCTCTGCGAGGTCCCCACAACATTATTAAGAACATCTACGGCGTCAAGTACTTTCTGACGTCACGGGTGAACCAGGACGTGGTGGAGAACTTCTCACAGGTCAGGGTCTTGGGAGCAGCCAACACCCACCCAACGGCGGTCGAAGCCAAGACTCGTATGATACTCTTGTTGATGGGGCCTCACCGTCCGTGGCCGTTGGTTCTCATGCCAGACCATGGCCCGCTGGAGTCCCAGTCAGTCCTGCTTGATGAAAAAGAACCAACTCACCTGGGTGCGGCTTCCCTGCAGCTGGACCCTCTGACAGTCAGTACTGAAGAGCTTGACGTCGCTGCTGTGTTATGAGGGGGAGAGGTTGCAGCCTTACCCTGCTCCACATGTACAAAGAACAGGACTGACGGGATGAAGATGACCAGGACGCCGCCGCGGAACCAGTTGCTCCGACAGAAATGGGCATAGACCAAACAAATTTAGGCAGGTGCTGGCTTACATGGCGGCCTTTATTGCTATGTAAAGTGTAGATCTGTACAGCTCTCTCGAACATATCCCATCGACCGTGCTTGTAGTAGATAATAGTGGGAATCTGGAGTGGTTCCCACGTCTTAGTCGGAGTGTTCTCACAGTACCAAATGAAAAGTGGCTTAGACAATTAAGGGAGCTAAATGTTTTGTTTTGTTTTGTGTTATACGTGAACCTAGCAGCATGGGTAGAAAATCAGGAGTTATCCTCTGTTTTGCTTTTGGTATGCTATTAAATTCCCGGGCCTTAATCAAAAGATAGCGCGAAAGTACGCGGTGACGAGGACTCACATGCGCGTTAGGTGTGCAAACTATGTAAGAATACGTGTGGAAATGGCATCAGCACTACATAATTTGTGTTTACGGCGTTGTGACTTCGTTCAGTCTGTGTAAACCCTCCATTCTTTGTTCACACCCATCATGAATAGATATATGGGCATGGACTGCGAGACTATTTCAAAATTTATGCTGAGATGGTCCTGGTTTAAATTGTTTTTCCTGAGAAACTAGCACACTATATGATATCGAAGCCTCGTCGTTACCCCCCATGAACATAAACACACTGCACTGGTGCATAGATCTTGTTTCATGATATTTAAAAAAGCGTTAAAAAGAAAGTCGCATTCTGGAAAATTCCTTGTCAGCATTTTTGAACGGAAGTGCCTCCCAGCTCTGTTGTGCTGTGGCCGGAGATAACTTCAGTGTCATAAAATTCCCTGAAAATAAGACCTTTAGAAAAGTTCCTTCTCAGTATATGGCTGATAATTAATACTAAATTGCGAGACAATAACTTTGGATTGAAACATGTCTGTAAGAAATAATTTCCTAAATACCCGTTCTTTCCTATTTAACTTTTTGGGATTGTAGAGAAAAAGAAAATCGGAAAAAATTAAAAATAGAAGGCCAGATTCCCGCTCCCAAGAAAAAATTAGCTGCCACTTCGGATCTCGTTGATCAAGCATGATTCCCCCACCGACTGCCCTCGTATTCCCATGAAATGTCGCTGGGTCCAATGCCGAGTTCTAATTTGTTTGCTCGCCCAGCGCATTCTTGCAATTCCCTGAGATGAGGGGCATACATTATCTTCAGGAGCAAGTGTGGCTTGGGCTCATTATGATGAATTGCTTCCCAAGAATTTCCCAGGGAATTCAGGGGGCAAGGCGTTCCAACGATAGAACGCTTAAATCCAGGAAGCCGCCACGGCAACAGAAATGTCTCCTCACCCTCCCCTTCTGGCATGCGAGAATTGGTGTTTTGTGGTAAGAAACCCATCCCCCACCCCCTACCCAAAATATTATTGGAACAATTTTGGTGACCATCCATGCCTGACATCTGGCCCATTGTCAGAACCAGGGTATGTCCGGGCCGAATGCTACCAGCAGCGAATGCAAGATGTCTATGAGGCCACTGGCGGATCCAGGGGGGCCCAGGGGGCCATGGCCCCCAAAGCCCGAAATAGTATCTTTTGGCCCCCAAAACGACCGACTTTTGGCCGTTTTTTTAAATCCTATGCTTTTGCGATTTTTTCCCGATTTGGCCCCCCCAAAACGATGTTTTGGCCCCCTCCAAAACTTTTTCCTGGATCCGCCAATGTATGAGGCTGAAGCTCCGCAATATATCTGGATGCCGATAGAAAGGGGTTATTCGGAGTTGTGCAGAGGGTTGAGTACCCCTAGCCCCCTCCCCGAAAGAAAAGTATACAAAGCCATCACGGAACCTCCCTCCTCGATCAAGGCCAGGTGAACCCTGAATTTAGGGATCTATCTCCCTTAAAACTACATTCGCATTTTGTTCCTTCCCAATTCCCATACACTACAACTCTGTAGCAAAACCCTGGCTACTCACGGCACCCATCATATATTCGGGTCTAAATGCCACCTTCTTCCCCTACAAAGAGAAAAACCTGGATCCGACATTACAAGTTCCTGTTAATAACACCATGGTCTCCACACTTGAAATGCTAAAACCGAACCTAATTCACCAAACCGAGCTCATTACGGCCTTCGGGGTACTGCCAGATAGATTTTCATCTCTAGTTGGGTTTTGAAGTGAGCCAACAGCAATTTGCATCAATCAGTATCAGCTGACTGCGCCTGCCCAGCTTCGCAGCCGACGGTCCCGGCCTGGCGCAACCAATGTATACACGCAGCTGTTGTGTTGCGTGCGTGCGTATTTTTAAAATGCACGCTGCCAGATTTGCACCAACTTTACTAGTGATGCCATATTCTGAAATAGAGCACATCTAAAACCCTCTAGAATCACTCTGGTTCCCATCTACCCTCTTCCGACCGATCAAATCATTAGTGAACAGGGGAGCCGCCACAGAATCTTTGCTAGAAGGGACAGATCCTGGATTGGCAAGGAGCAAGGCGGAAGGGGGGAGAAGGGGGAATGCCTGTTTTTGAGGCATGAAGGTTTTTGGTGGTTTTACGGACGAGAAGATTGTCATTAAAAAAACGAATCTTGAACATTTTTGCTGTCTGCAAAACTTATCTCCCTTACAGCTTATCAAAATATTGACGTAGGCTCACGCACATAACCCGCGCCGCACCGGGGGTCCAGCGCCCCCTTCGCCCCACCGAAGGGGGCCATCGATGGCCCCCCCGTCTAACTCCGAAAATATGTGCGTTAGCGCAAATCTGCAGAGTGCAATAGAAAGCTCGCGTGAATTCGGTAAGAAATTACTTCACATGTTTTAGTGCTCAGGTCAATGGTTTGACTTCTAGAGGTCAAATTAGGTCAAGATCGGCTATTTTCACTCAAATATGCAATGCTTAAGCAAACTGGGCATAACTCTTATGCCATTAGAGCTATTGAGATCTGGTAAAGTACATTTGACAGGAAATTGTCAGTCCTTTTTCCGGTATGTGAAACGTTAAGACCTCCCGCTAGTGGTTTGACCTCTAGAGGTCACCTCGTGACCTAAGATGACCTGAGGTCACGAAAGGTCAAAAAGTAACCTTGCCGTATATCAAATGAAAGCCAGTGACGAGACAAACACGATGGTGTTTGTTTCAGCGCTCTAGCTCAATTAGGTCAAAAGTTATTGTCAAAATACTGTTTTTGACCCCTGGTGACCTTGGATGACCTTGGAGAGGTCAAAAGGCAAGTCTGGCCCCTGGAATCCGTGAAAGGGTGTCTAAGAACGCTTTTCTGGTCAAGCTGAGCATTTTCAATCGCTTTTGCGACTTTTAGATCATAAGACAGCTTTTCCCCATGCTTTTTCAATGGGAGAGGTCACCTCGTGACCTGACTTCAGGGAACGAGATCGAAAAATCCCGGATATACACGTTGTAGACCCTGCAAGGGTCATGAAGTGTAGGAAGTTTCAAATTGATCGACTTCGAAATGTAGCTCTTACAGAGCTCTAAAGTTGAAGTGAGGTGACCTTGGTTGACCTCGTCTGGTGACCTGACCTTGGGTGACCCCGGAAAAATTTCAGGGATGGTGGGAAAATGATGCAGTGAGAGGTAAAGCCCTCAAACGCGGCGCTGCGCCTCTTCGTTTTTTCGCTACCCCGGAAAAATCTTAGGGGGGCCATCGATAGCCCCCCGGTGGGGCGAGGGTTAATCGACATCACCAAAGCTGTTTGTAGTTTGCTGTTCTGCTGGAGCTATTTCTTACACCACTGCTTGCAGCGAGCATCCCCTGTCCGGATAGAGTCTGCAGGCTCTACCAATCGACCCATCGACGCAATATTGCGTCGATGGGTTCCAGGCTTTGCGCTATTGGGACGTTAAGATTCCGTTCTAAATTCATCAGGGGGGTTAGCACTTGTCAGGTGTGTGTAATTATTATATAGAACTATTCCGGGGGCCATTGATGGCCCACCCTAAGGTTTTTCGGGGATAGCAGGAAAACGACGAGGCGCAGCACCGCGGTTGAGAGCTCGATCTCTCATTCCATCATTTTCCCACAACCCCTAAACTATTTTATCCCGGGTCACACAAGGTCAGGTCACCAGGCGAGGTCAACCAAGGTCACCTCAACTTCAACTTTTGAGCTCTTCCAAAGCTACATTTCTAAGCCGATCGATATGAAACTTCCTACACTTAATGAACACTCTAGGGTCTACAACACGTATATCCAGGACTTCTCGATTTCGTAACCTGCGGTTCGGTCTCGAGGTGACCTCTCCTATTGAAAAAGCATGGGAAAAGCTGTCTTATAATCTAAGTCACAAAAATGATTGAAAATGCTGATTGCTCCGAAAAGCGTTCTTGGACACCCTTTCAAGGATCCTAGGAGCGATATTTTCCCCTTTGACCTATCTGAGGTCATCAAAGGTCACTAGGGGTCAGTAACAGTCATTTGACGATAACTTTTGACCTAGTGTGTGTGTATTGGTGTTTTAGGGCGCTTTCAGCGACTGGGCTATATCACACCCGTCATTGTGATGACTTCTCAATTCCCAGTAATACGTTTAATCTAATTCATGCCGGTGTAAATGCAGCTTCAAGCATGGCAAGCATAATATATTATGTAGTTCAAGTGGTGACAAGAAACTTTTGACTTTTGACCTAATCAAGCTAGAGCGCTGGAATAAACACCATTGTGTATGTCTTGTTACTGGCTTAAGGAATCTTTTTTTTTAATCTGTCGATAGTTTTTGACTTATATGCTTACTTGACTTATAGAGTCGTATCTACATTTTAAGACCATCGCAATCGCGTGGTCGCACCAGTTCGCCTGCGCTGTAGACCCAGTGGTGATGTCATATCGTCATAGAGCCAGGTTATATGTCAAGGTCAACCCACATGAAGGTCAAGTTCAAGGTCGAATATCACAGTTCAAGGTCATTGACCCTCAGAATTCCGGTCAGATGGCATTATTCAGTGCGACATATGTTATGCTATGACTTTATAGTTGAGCCTACTCAAGGTCCAGGTCACAGGTCAAGATCAAAGGTATTTTTCAAGGTCAAAACCTAATATCCCGCCTACAGGCTGCTATAGTGCCAGTTATATTGTACATTATTGGGAATATGTCATATTGTTACGTCATAGGTCATTGGCCTTGAATGACCTTGACCTCATAATTTCAAGGAACTCTTGGTTTCCAAGATCTCAAGGGAGGGGGCAATTTAGGACCCCCTCCACAGCGCGTTGACGCCAGACTCCTCTCAACTGCACGTGTTAAGGGGCCAGTTGAAAGAGGAAGTTTAAAAGCTCAAAGAAAATAAATACAAAATTGTTACAAAAGACAATTTACATGCACTTCCGTAGAATTGCAGAGAGGTACCTTCCGGCAATATTATATATATATATATATATATATATATATATATATATATATATATAATATTGCTGGTATATATCATATTATGCCGCCCAAGTAGCTCAGTTGGTAGAGCGTTGGGCTCCGGCCCGCTACTCAGAAGCATGCAGTGGCAGTGCATGTCCAGGCTTGGGATCGGTTCCCCTGAGACGCTCCGGCGCTCAATAGTTTTCCCGACGTAGGTCGGCTGGCAACCGACTGGTGAGAGGGTGATCTGAGCGGGGCGGCCGTCCCTGTGCTTTGTGGGACGTTAAACTTTGGCTTCTAAATTATCCCTTCATTGTGGGAGTTGCTCGTTCGGGTGGTGGGGTCGGGGTCTCCCTGACAAGTCCCTTGAGGACTTTAGTGAGACTCCGACTCCAGCAGCCGTACTGGGAACAAGTTGGACAAAATTTATACAAAAAAATATATATATAAATAAATATATATAAATAAATATATATATATATATATATATATATATATATATATATATATATATATATATATATATATATATATATATATATATACATAAATACATAAATACATAAATATATATATATCACTAGTAAGAAGTAATAATCGACAAGTAATAAGACTAATGCGGCTAAATAAAGACTGATAACACTAGAAAAGTAATAATCGAGCTAGTGCGTGATATTCAGTTACTGTTTTCAGGCAAAATAATAAAACCGTATAACCATCAGCTTTCCAGCTTCTAGCCCGCTGCTGTTGGCACGGCCCGCCTCAGTGGGCGCGTGCGGAGTGTCAGCAATGCGATCGCATGCGCGCGTAAGGCCCGTGGCGACCCTATTATCAAAACTGATGAGGACAATGCATGTAAACTGCATGTGAAAACCAGATCTGGTATATACAACATTGATCTTTTAGCAGCACCCATGGAATAGATTCCAGGGTAGCACCTATCTTTGGTTGCTCTGCCAAAATATAATCCATATATAATGTCATCATATAATGCCTTCATATAATCCCGAGGAGGTCTTCCAGGTGTTCAAAGAGTTCAAAGATCAAAATAAGCGACACGAAGTTTTGAGACTGAGTGCAAACCCTCTTAACGCTCAAATTAATAAATGCATTCAAATAAAAGCGAATTAAAGACAGGCCGGGTACCATTGTAGATGAAACATAAGTTAATGGCAACTTGTCAAGCATCAACCCCTTAGGTCACACAATAACATTGCAGCCTGTCAATTACATACGGGTAGTCATTTCCAACTGAAGCCGGCCTCGGGGTAGGCCCGTCATGTTTCCCCGAAGTCAAGATACTGCCAAACAGATCACGTGTTTCTACTTGAACGGCGACCGCCGCCAGACCACCCAACTGTGGGTGACATACAATAAGGTCCCATAATTCTCAAACTATAGATTTTCCGCCTTCCCACATGCCGGCAACTCCTGGTCAGATATCAGGCTTCACCGGAAACACGACTAGCTAACGAAATGGCACTTGTATATGTTGAATACTTCAGTCTGAATTGCACGTAGTATAACAACTGTATCCAAAACAAACAATAGCACAATAAAAATCTCTGAGAGTTATTTGCTTTTCCGTAACAGCGAACAACCACACATCGGACAAAACAATACACTGTCAATATTTGAACTTCAGAGAACTACTTCACTTCACGAAGCGAACGCAGCAATGCTCATTAACTACGACCAAAGGCCGGGGGCAGGGGTCACCTGCGCATACTTTTCGTCATTTTGACCAGTTTCCGGCCGCTGTAGCGCACCGACTTTGCGAGTCCGGCGGTGAGGATGCCCTTCAGGCTCTGCCGGATGTTGCAGAGGGCCGTGATATCCGACAGACCTGTCAGCACGCAGGACACGGCTGTCACACACCAACCAGCGGTCGGAGCCGCCACCGTCATCGTTTCTGATCCATACAGTTATTTGTGATCAAGGGAAGTCATTCTGGGCATTAGATCGACAGCTAAGACTTTACATCATTCGAAATGGATAAACCCAAAAATCTCCATGCACATGATGGAGAGAAGATTATGATTGGTGGATGTGTGTGTTGGGGTTTTAGGACGCCTCAGCATCTACAATATATCGCGCCCAGATGTTTGTGTACATGTAGGCGTTTCATAATGAGGTTAAGCTTTGGCTGCCGAGCCAAGACCTACCAATGCTTTCCTCGAAGCCTGTACCTGCATTGAACAATGCCATCAATAATGGGCTCTGGTGGTGACGTAGAGGCTGCGGTGTGACGTACTCTTGGTAAAAGCGGCACGGTTGTGATGTGACGTGCTTTGATTATGACGTCGCCGTTGCGGTGTAATACAGCTCTTAATAATGACGTCACCCCTGCAGTGTTGCATGCCTTTGGTGATGACGTCGCAATTGTGGTGTGACGTACCTTTGGAAATAATGTGACTTACCTTTGGTGATGACGCGGCATTCGTGGTATGGCATACCCTTGGTGATGCCGCCACGGTTGTGGTGTGACGTACCTTTGGCTGATGACGTGACGGTTGTGGTGTGACGTACCTTGGGTAATGACGTGACGGTTGTGGTATGACGTGAGGTTTGTGGTGTGACGAACCTTCGAGGGATGACGTGACGGCTGCGGTGTGACGTACCTTTGGTGATGAAGTCGCCGCTGCGGTGTGACGTACCTTTGGTGATGACGTCGCCGCTGCGGTATGACATACCTTTGGTGATGACGTGACGGCTGCGGTGTGACGTACCTTTGGTGATGACGTCGCCGCTGCGGTGTGACGTACCTTTGGTGATGACGTCGCCGCTGCGGTGTGACGAACCTTTGAGGGATGACGTGACGGCTGCGGTGTGACGTACCTTTGGTGATGACGTCGCCGCTGCGGTGTGACGAACCTTTGAGGGATGACGTGACGGTTGCGGTGTGACGTACCTTTGGTGATGACGTCGCCGCTGCGGTGTGACGTACCTTTGGTGATGACGTCGCCGCTGCGGTGTGACGTACCTTTGGTGATGACGTCGCCGCTGTAGACGTCGCAGGCGGCGGCGCGCAGCACGTCCTCCACGTCCCGATGTCGACCGTCTCTGTTCCACCGGCGCGCCACGCACACCTGCTGAGGCCGCCGGCACTGACGTCAGCCGAGCCACCACTAACGTCAGCTGATCCACCACTAACGTCATCTGTCCCACCACTAACGTCATCTGTCCCACCACTAACGTCATCTATCCCACCAGTAAGATCAGCAGATCCACCATTAATGTCAGCTGCTCCACCACTAACGTCAGCTGATGCAAAAGTAATATCAGCTGTTCCAACACTGACGTCAACTGAGAAATGAATGCCAACGTCAGCTGAGTCAACCTCACTAGCGCCAGCTGAGCCAACAGGGTCAAAGTCAGCTGAGCCATCTTCGCCAACTCAGCTGAGCCGTCGCCGCTGAAGCCAGCTGATTCCACGGTAAATCCACCTCAATAAATTTTAAAACAACACCCTTCATCTCAGATTACAATGAAATATAACTTAAAGGAACAAAAGGGCCACCCAGCCAGGCAGTGCGGTTTTCAGCTTCGTCTGACCGAACGAACGCCCTTAGAAATTGTGACATAACAAGCGAAATATAGGATACTGATAAGTCAATGGCCAATCAGTATCCTGTATTTCGGCCAATGGTCATAGTCCCGGAACCAGCACAGTGACCAAAACATAGTTAAATATCCCCAGACTTCTTGTAGCATGGTCCTGGTAACACCACTGAAGTCGGTTCATTGGCTGGTAAGCTCTCTTTCAAAAGACTATTGATATTTGAAACTTGTTGATAAAGGGAGACAATGACAATGCCAAACCAAGAGACATAATACTGAGCCGCCCCGGTAGCTCAGTTGGTAGAGCGTTGGGCTCCGGCCCGCTGCTCAGCAGCATGCAGTGGCAGGGCATGCCCAGGCTTGGGATGGGTTCCCCTGAGACGCTCCGGCGCTCAATAGTTTACCCGACGTACAGGTCGGCTGGCAACTGACTGGTGAGAGGGTGACCTGAGCGGGGCGGCCGTCCCTGTGCTTTGTGGGACGTTAAACTTTGGCTTCTAAATTAACCCTCCATTGAGGGAGTTGCTCGTTCGGGTGGTGGGGTCGGGGTCTCTGTGACAAGTCCCTTGATGACTTTAGTGAGACTCCGACTGCACCAGTCGTACTAGGAACAACTTGAACAAAATTTATATAAAAAATATTTTGCCCCACTCAATAGTGAAAGCTGGTCACGGCTTTGTACACAACAGTAACTTAAGGGTTCACTAAACTGCCAAGGCTGCACGGCGTCGCTACGGGGACCCGACGAAATCTGATTCCGGGGACCCACCGGGACTTGAGCCCTCGATTCTTGTTCATTGTTTATGCGTGTTGCCAGCGACCACATCTTTCACAACAAAGGGGACGTCAAGGACACTGACTGGTACGATCTACCTGGAATATTGCTTCAAATTTTACCTTAAAGGGAATGTGGCACCTTCATAACGTGATTTTAACTGAGATAGCCAAGTTGTAAAGCAAGTCGGAAAACCCGGTACTCCATACGTCATTTGTCATGGAACTTGATATTTCCGTAGAAAAAAGCTAAGACCTACCTGACACCAGCCCCCTCATCAGCCCGTCGTCGGGCGGCCATTGTTGTGAGCTGCTAATGTGACGACATATCCTGACGTCACGATGAGCATCAGTCAATCGAAGCCATTGAAGCGTTTCAAGTATGGTAGTGGTTGCCAGATCGTGACATCATCCACGGGCTAATATTTATTTCTTTTTCTAGAGGAGTATTTCTAAAAAACAGAATATTGAGCTTATTGTATATTTTTAGAGAAATCATGAGTGGTTTTATTAGTTTTTGGCTAAAAGTACGCCTAATTTCACTAAATTCCAGGATTCGACCAAGGTGCCACATTCCCTTTAACACGGCGTTGCTGAATGTTTCGGTGGTTAAATGAATTGTCATGTTGTAGGGTCCACAGTTGGGGCGTTCCAGCACAGGTCGACCACGTCCTCCCATACACGGATCCAAGGTGGGCACTCACTTTTCCCTCTCCCCTGATTGGCCTTGGGCGCCCCCTCGAATTAATCCCCCCCATGATGCGAGTATCAGCGCCCCATGATAGGCTTTGGCGCCCGTTTGATAGGTTTTCCGCCCAGGCGCCCTCTGACCATGGGCCTCCCCCCATCGGAAATCCCGGATCCGCCTATGACATGGTCAGATATCTTTCCAATTCCATTCAGGGGTGGTCGGGGGTATGAAATCCAGAGTTCAGATTATTCATTTCCTTAGATGTACGATTTGGGACACTTGCAGTTCTCGCTCTCCACGCCTGCAGTTCTCGCGGCAGCATGTTCAGGGGTTCCGCTCAACTGCAGTTCTCGCGGCAGCATGTTCAGGTGGTCCGCTCAACTGCAGTTCTCGCGGCAGCATAACTAGGTGGTCCACTCACCTACAGTTCTCGCGGCAGCACGGTCAGGTGGTCCCCTCACCTGCAGTTCTCGCGGCAGCATGGTCAAGTGGTCCCCTCACCTGCAGTTCTCGCGGCAGCACGGTCAGGTGGTCCCCTCACCTGCAGTTCTCGCGGCAGCACGGTCAGGTGGTCCCCTCACCTGCAGTTCTCGCGGCAGCATGGTCAGGTGGTAGAGCCGGGCGGCGGGTGAGTCATCCTGTCGGCCGGCACCTCCCTCCACCTCCAGGTAATCGGTGAGAGCGGCGCGCGCCGGCGCGTACAGCCGCCGCAGGTGCTCCAGCTGGCCGTCCACGATGTTGGACACCTTGTTCTTGTCCTCGCCCACCCACATACGGAAATCACCTGTCGGAGTACCGCTGTAGCAGCGCTGGGGGAGCGGCGGAACAGCTGTCGTGCCGGACATCCCGCACAGGTAAGCAGCAGCACATGAGTCTTACCAGTCACACCCTTCACTCTGCCGTATCGACCGGGAAAAATTTTCGTCCATATATTTTTCTTCGATGTTGCATCGGTCCAAAATGTCATCACAAAATTGTCATTCCAAGTAAAAAGACAAAGAAAAAAAGAGAAAATCGCATGAGGAAATAAGGACACCACAGATTGTAGCAGTGATGAAAACACTGTGTAAAAATGAACACAACACCGTGAAAAAAGCAAACCAGTCCCTGCCTAAAGCCACTTACCCAAAATTGACAACAAGGGGACCAGACTCCGTCACTGACTGGGGAGCAACCCTGTCTTTTGGCCAGATTCCAGCACTTGCCTGTGTAGGAGAGTCCGGCTATCCTGATGTAGAGCTCGCGCTCCGAGAAGTGGCTGGGCAGTAGCAGCAGCGCCGTGTGCAGGGCCGACTGCAGGTTCAGCTTCAGCGCCGTCCGGAGCTCGTCCGCTGCCAAACAATAACCACAGGTCAGACAATCACAGAATGTGCGCCATAGCTCAGCGTCATGAGCAACTGATGACCACACAGCTAAGGCCTAACTTTTGGCCAGTTTTCATAAAGCCACTGCAAATGGAGGACAACACCAGACTATCCCTCAGAAGTTTGACCTATGCAGCATAGACGTTTGCCAGTGCCGATATGCATGGCTGAAACCATTATGCATTTAAACGATTCAGTATGAAGAACATGTGTAAAATTAATGTTGTATTGTGGAAAAATAAAGTCATTTACGGGGGGCTGGAATATCCCGGGTCCCATCATTTGGTTAAAAGGAATATTATAATTTCATGCAATCTAATCTGAGCTATCGTTGCGTAGGCCATGAGAAATCCCCTGATTATATGTATAATTCATTTTCTCCGAGCTCACCACTGACGGAGCAACAACGCACCAGGGGGTACTTCTTAACGCGCACGGATATGTGTGTCTCTGTAAGTCTAATGAGCTGCCGCGGAGGTCCTTGTACGGGCGACACCACACTAAAATCGATGAGGTCAGCACCCGCTTTAATTACACGCTGTTTCTCCGCTAACGGTGAGTTCTGGGACGAATGCACTACTAAGAGGGGATTTCTCGGCATACTTTATCACACGCCTTCTCCCGTTCAAATCCCATTATGACGGTTCTAGAACAATCACCGACTTGTAGGGCCGAAGAGTATGCGGCACGGCTTGTGCAGTCGACCAGCCACGTACAGGGTGTCCCAGTCCAGCAGGTCCGCCTTCAAGGCCGCCGTCGAGATCACACCGTACTTAATGGTCTGGAAACGGCCAACCAGGAACGGCGCCTCAGCACCCCGATTTGTACACGTTCTCTGTGCAAGCCACAAGCGTGATAAATCCTTAGAATATACCTGCACGCATGCAATTTCGGTATCTGGCAGTGACTGCAACCGAGATGACCGACAATATTTTGTATGTCGATCAAATCAAGCCATAGCCCATTCAACTCATTTTGGTTCATTAGACAAGTTAAGGGGCCGCTGAGGCCGCAGAGTTCAGCTGCATCGCTGAAGGGCGCAATCATACCCTAGGACAAAAATATACCGACACTTTGTTTTCGTTCTCATCATAAAAAACGAGCGTTGGGCTTTTTGTATTCCCCTTACTATATATTGAGAGTACACGATGTTTTCATTTCCCTGGTTAATCCAATGAATTTCCTTGCTAATCCAATGACACCCAAGAAACGTTATCCAGTGATATTGTATCGTATCATAATCGGGTCCCCAAATCCCTACCAACAGGATGAGAGTTGGCGACGCTGTATAAGCTTAGCAGTTGGTGCGTCGTTAAACTCCCAACAATTATTATTATCATAATCAGGCTGCAATGTATTCTTACTTGAACAAATACCACTGGTATCAACTTCAACTTTATGGCAGTATCTATCCTGAAATTCGATACCACGAAACCTATACACGGACAAATTGAAAACCACTGGGCTGAGGCCAAACTGAGTCCGTGGACCTACAACCGACCGTCACGCGCGTCACCTACCCCCTCCTCCACCGGTATGAGAGTGTTGAAGTAGACCTTGGCGCCATAGTCCTTCTGGCAGGAGGCGACACTGCCGCTGCCGAGGTACTTGAGGAAGGAGTAGTGACTGCGGTTGCGCGCTATGTTGGCGGCGTGCCACTGTTGCGGATCGTCCACCGCGAATATAAAGTCCGTCATACGGCTCCCCTGCGCGCCGCACGGTGGAATCAGACCTCCGCGCCAGACACAAACATAACTCACAAGAAGCATGCTACGTTATTCACCAAAATTTTCCCCCAAAACAAAACTCCATAACATTACAGGCAAGAACGCCTCAACACATAAATGTCAAGATTGAAACATCGGCTTCAGTTGATGGACACAGTCTTCTGCGTTCAATATAAATTAGCTCAAGGTCCGTATTCAATAAAAGGCAACTGAGGAGCAGCAAACAATGAATATGTCACGAAATATTAGATCATCAAGTCTCACCTTTGTGTTGCCAGTTTGGTTAAAGACCCCAGATCCATATGCAAACGCTAGCGACATTTGGCCAGGAAATAAGGCTAAACATCGTTGCAGAAAGTCGGTATCCAGCCTTAACGGGGCTTTCAAGGCACTCATCCTAATTATGTGAAACGATACCAGCGTCTGAAAATGTAATGTATAAGTGAAGCACAGTCTGAACCGAAACGAGTTATACAGCAGAACACATCAGGTTTAATGTATGCACCATGCACAACATGACCCAAACTCGAGGAAAACACGGAAAACGGCACAGCCAAGATGCAAGAGTCATGACACAATAATACCAATTTGAAGTTGTCAAAAATTTATATATACCAGTATAATATGTACCAGCGATACCAGAGTACAATCGCTATAGAAGCAAACTTCGTGAAGGAACATATTCAGATCTCGAAAGGCATCGTGAGACAGAGATCGAAAGGCAAATATTGAGTTGTTCGAAAGCAGCATCAGTGGACCGTCCAAGAAACGCGCCCAAGATCGCAAACACCGGGATGGCCGCAGTCTCGGTCGCCCCACCGCAGCAGAGAGCTCAGTCGTCCTAGGAAGTTGCAGGAGTTGGAGTCGTGCCAACGCCAACAAATCGGCCGACAAATCGCAACCGAGGGCTCCGCTGTTCCATGGTCAGAGGCTGATGTTGCTCCTTTGGCTGGGTAATCAGGGATGTCCGATGCGATTCCCCGCCCAGATGCGGCAGCTACTCCACGATGTATGATCAGTGAGCATTGCTCACTCCACCCGAACGCCGAGGGACAGCGCCGACCGCAGTCAATCCCACAGCGCACGGAAGATGAGGTAGCGGATGTTGTCAGTCGCTAGAGCCGAACAGGGGAGGTCACCGGGCACGGATCACTCAGGCTCCGATGTACACCGCTCCACGGAGGACCGCCTCCACGCCACCAGACACAGGACAGCGCAGCAGACGGGAGCAGCAGACCCATCTCTCCGGGAGGGGCGAACGCGCAGCGGCGGACCCCAGACGTCAGGGCATCCTACTGCCGCCCGACGCAACCCGGAGGACCGCTCTGCCAACATTTACCACTTCATTTGACCTTGAAGACATTGACCAAGGTCAATACCTGAAACTCGGCTATAAAGTAGATCACTATCATGCCCACAGACGTTTTTCTAACCCTCTTTGTTTTTAAATCTCAGGGGGGCACTAAGGACCCTTCCACTGCATATTGACACCACACCTCTCTCCACTTCACATGTTAAGCTTTGAGTCAGAGTGGAGTCAACTAATTTTTTTTTGTTATCAAGAATACATTTTTTTGCAAAGGCTTAGTTTCCATCTAAATCAACTGACTCACAGCTAAGACACTGACTTTTATTTTGACTGAACTCATATGTTGCAGCAATTGAGTCAACTATGACTCAATCCAAATCTACAATGGAGTCAACTCAACTCTGACTCAAACAAAAATTGAATCAACTGAGGAATCAACTCTGAAAATAAATAAAGACTCAAGAAGTCTGGCACCATGGAGCTTAGGTCATAGGCTTAGTTTCCATGGGTGTGAGGCAATTAGAATAGACTGAGAATTAGGAAATACCAACTGCAGTTTCCATGACACTTGAGCATAGATGAGGATTGAGCTGTAACAGACCAAAAAGCTTTCAATCTCAATTTTGTCTATATTTCTGGCACACCAGGGATGTTTTGTGAAGTTGTTCTTCACTCTTTTCACTTTCTTTTCACCCAAATCTGCAAATAAAGTTTAACCCTCAGTAATTTATTCTCCTACAACCTTTGCACTGTAAGAAGAATTAAAAAAATCCAAGCTGTAGCAAGTTCAGATTTTGGAGTTATAGCCTCACTTAAGTCGGAGCACCTACATGTAACCATCCACCTGCAAAAAAATACGTAAAATCACAAAACGGTGCTTCATTCTTAACTGTAGAGTTTTCCTTCATGTTCTAGCTAAGAAATAAGGAAAAAGAAAAAGTAAGAGAGAAAAAAACATAAATCAAAGTAAAACACTCACTTCCACAACCTTAATCAAAATGCAAACAGTAACTACCACATTGACATGTCCGCACACTCTGAACCAATAATTCAAAAGGAAGTTGTGTGATGTTAGGTGTAGAAAATATGGGAAGAAATTAAAAAAAGAAATTCACTAATTTGAATGACACCTGACCTGACCTGACCTCACCTGACCTGACCTGACCTAACCTAATACATTTCTTTACACACCACCACATCGGCCGGCGGCTTATAAGAGATGAAAAATGTTTATTGCCCTTGTTTTCACTTGTTTGTAGCTGCAAGGTAATCGTTGAATCTGTGATAGAATTTAGTCAGGTAGTCTGATTAAAAATTACGTTTTTTACCTTTTTATCACGTGATTATGATCCGTCTTTGTCTTAAACGCGCCATTTACTGGCTTCCGTCTTCAAGTGGAAGTGTGTTGAAAAAAACAATTTGCTTGATTGTTGCTTCTTCTCTTCTTCATTAGTCAACGGCCTTGAGTCAACGCAGGCAGCACGACGCAGGCAGTAGGTGGTGGCAGGAATGCAGGAAGAAGTATATTGGGTGGCAGGCGGGATACTACGCTGTGCCACTAACCGTGTTGTGCCCAGCTCAACACCACAAACTGTATGTATACCTATGCTCACGGGGCATTCATAGCTCGCACTGAGTAACATCAGGAAGCATAGCGGCCAGGACCCGATCTGCCCTCTCTGTCGGAGTGCCTGGGAAACTATGGAGCACCTCTTATTCGAATGTGAAGAGCTGACGGAAGAGCGCAGGTGGGCGCAATATCGGTATGGAGTGACACTGAGGAGGAGTATGACGGCGGAGAGTCTCATCGTGAGCGCAAATGACGGAGAGAGTCTTATGATACACTGCATTTACACAGCAAGGGTGCGGAAGGAATTAGCGGGAAACCCAGTCATAAGCGGTCCTTCCTAGAACCTTCCTTCCCCTGACGCATGGCATGCTGTGGTGTATGTTTGGTTAAGGCCGTCAAAGTGTTGACGTTGCATCCAAAGGATGGAGCCGACCACCCAAGTATCAAGTATCAAGTACCTATACCCAGGGTAATAGAAAACCTATGCCTATAGTTATCGTAATTTTGGAGGCCTGGGATCCGGTCTCCAACAAGCTCAGTTTTGATGAATCTACACTCAGTATTACTCAGGCCATAATGCCTGAGTGGTTAATTAGAAATTGAGAGCGGTTGAAAAGAAAGTTAAGGACCTTGCTCTGAGCATTCAGGGACAAGGTCCATCAGGTATGACCAATGAGAATCCAGCTTGTTCTTAAACTCATTGACCGTGGTGGCTTCTACTACCTACTGATGTAGGAAACACATTCCAGTCATTCACCATGCATACTGAAAATGATGAACAACATGCTCTAGATGTGGTGCTGAGTTAAGCAAGTTTCCACTGATGTCTGTGGGTAAAGTAAAGGTATCTTGTGTCTAACACAAAAAGGCTGCAGTTGCCGTCTCTCTTTTGTGGGTGACTGTCTGTCAAGGTTTATTGGTTTTATACAAGGCCCCACCCAAAAGATAGTTGGGTTGAATGATTCTTGAACAATTCCATCATCTTTGCGGTGCCAGTGATTACTGATAGACTAGGGGGTTGACCACGGTTCAGGTTAGTAGACACTAGAGTTGAAAATTGCTCCCTTTACCAATGATATTAGTATGCTCCTCTACCCTCTTGTCATGCATCTACCATGACCACCCATCATGGGAAGGTGTTGTGTCACAGTGGTAGCATGTAGGGCTTTCATGCTACTCACCATGAACCCGGTTGAAATCCTGGGCAGTAACACTGAATAAAATCTTCTTGATCCCCAAAGTACCCTTCATTCCCAAAGGCCCATAGTCTCTTATTTTAGCCACCCTTCCAGCAGGGAGTTGTGCTCTGTGGCATAATTGTGATCTGCTTGTACTGACTAACTGCTTGTCCATGGTCAAATACTGACTAACTGCTTGTCTTGCAGTAACAGAGCTCATTATGATTGGTCCCCATAGGCCTTAAGTGGCCTCAGTTACTGATGACCATAAGGTATAAGTATTGAACTGCCAATTCACTCCATTGAAGGCTGTTTCCTATCACTTATTTCAAGCTGTGCTAAAGTGCACTTTAAGGAGTCAATGACTCCATTATTATCCTGATCAGCAATCCCATCCAGTTTGTATTTTGCCCATGGAACCTCAACCTAGGTCAGGATCATGGTTGTAACACCATATGACCTCAATAGTCAGTGTGTTGTCAATCCCCAAGGCTGCAGCTGGGACTGCATTTGGATTTGTGTTGTGTGATATGTCCTTTCTAAGTTAAGTTGCTAGGTCTGTGCCAGTAGTTTCCTACACCTAATCCTAGAATGTAACTGAACCTTACCCGACCAACACTCAAACCCACATCTGCTTTCCACTCATAATCCTACAGTGTACTATGTAAGTATAGTATTCATAGGCTAGTGAAATTTCCAACACTTGTCAATATCATTACCAGTGGTGGGCTTTAATCTCCCATGGAGATTCTCGGCAAAAGTGAGTCATTTCTGACACAGCATGATCTTTTTGTGGAAAGTCGTAAGAATATAGCTAAGTTATTCAAAATGTGTTGTATTGCAAGTGTTCCCCTTCAATTCATAGGAAAATGGAAAGTGTGAATCAGGTTAATTTTGCTGATATCGTTTCCATTGAAGATATTTCATTAAAGTATACAAACTCCATGGGAATAGCCCTCTAATGCCAAATTATGGGGTAGAACAGGGTGTTCTACTCTTTTGGAGGTGCTTCGTGCGGGTTGGAGGATTTATGTATGCAGGATTGGATGCAGTGATGTATGCAGGATTGGAGAGCAGTGAGACCTCTGGTGTACTGGCCAATTGCGCTGGCATAATCCTGGGCGCTTAGCACCCTCTGAACTCCCAAGGTACCTGCATGACCATCAGGAAGCAGGGGAGGGCCTGGAAAGGTCAACAGCACACTTTACATGTTTCCTGATCCCACCCGAGGCTGCAATGATCTGCGAAGATGGGAAAGGTCCTTGTGTCATCCGGCCGTGAGTGGCGGTTGCATTCGTACTAGGCATGGGCGGCTGCATAATTCTGTGTGTAGTTGGGTCTGTGATGGCGATATTTTGGTGTTCTGCGTGCGTGTGCTAAAGTGTCCGCCTATTTTGTTGAGTGATGTTGGTGTCACTGCTGTCCTGTTGCGCTAATATTACAGACACAAATAAATTAATGATACACACATACAAAGGTGTAGATTAAAAATAGGCGAAAGCTAAAAAATGGATAAAACCAGTGTGTAAAAACTCCAGGCAAGTCGGCTTGCGAGATGACGGCGCGTCACGTGACCGGGGAACAACTCCACAGTCATTCCCTTTAACGTTATCAAACGCGTGGTAGTTCGCCGGTGGTGGGAGTCGCGGGCGCCTCTGGTGGTCCGCTGTGGTGTCTTGGCGTGGCTGTGCAGGTGAATGGAGACCTGCTACTTTGCAGTTACTCCTTGTGAGATGTCCTCCGTATTTCTCAGATTCAATTCTTTCCGTATTCTTTCTCCCATGTCCGCGTTTTGTTGTGTACTACTCCAAGCGCCTGGTGCGGCTCAAAGTGCAGAGTTCTGGCCTTTCCGCGGTGGCATAGTGGTGGCACCGGCTCAGGACCGTGGCATTTGGTGACCTCACCGTAGTTACCAAAAACTGTATTGCGTCAGGGTGCTGAATGTGAAATTCATATCGGAAAATATAGTCTGTAAGTGGAAAATGCAAAAGAAGCAATATTTTGGAAGTTAATTCAAGCCCTTATAATTCAAACCCTAACCTTTCTTTAATCTTTAGGAAGACTTTGTCATCCGAATTCCTCTACTACCATGCCTTTACGCACCAGGATTATTGAACTGCGCTTAGAAGGGTTTACGTGAAAGAGTGAGTGGAAAATTGAGTCAGAAACAACACTGAAATGAGTCGATAGATAATTCAGCTTGCCTGGGTGTCACTTTCCACCCGTCACCCTGGAATTTAGGACACTGCCGTACTGGTCGCTGATGTCGGTGCTGAAGGAGCCGATGACTGGTGGTGCAATGGTCACCGTCACACCCCTGTACTGTTCGTACATGCTGCACTATATGCTTCCTAGCTTCAGCTGAAGCTGAAGAAGTTTGATTGAAATAAGCCAAACATGGCTGGTGGCTTCCATCTGCCCTTGAGAGAATATGTTTTGCCAGCAGTGGATCATGAGGAAGTTTCCATGCGATTTGAGATAGGTAGTCGACATATTGATTGGATTTGCAATTCGCATGTGTATGCAAATGAATTGTGCCAATGGACGTAAGTTTGTGTAAATGTTTAATATACTTGAGGAAGCACTGCTGTCCTGCCGTTTTTTCTTGCACTTTTAACTGAATTCCTCCTCTTTCAGATACGTGAAGGCATTTACCACTGTGAACTGATGGTTTATGGCTTTTGGTTTACTGGTCAATCTGCTTTTGAAACGAGCACCAAGTGCTCCTGCTGCTGTCTTTCTTCGGTCAGTGGGTCGTCAACGCCCTCAGACTGCTAGAATGGCCACCAACATCAGCCCGGAATCACCGGTGGGAGGGTCGCCCTCCTCAGCTTCTTCAGGTGAGGACCGTGTGCCGGGCTCGCTAAAGACAGAGAACGGCCTGCCGCCGTCGCCGGAGAACCGCCAGCAGTCGCTGTCAGAGCTGGCGCGCGCGTGCGCCGCGCTTTTCCAGGACGATGTCAGCGAGCAGGGCCAGAGACTGGCCGTCGGCCTCACCTCGCTCGCCGACCACTACGAGGCGACGGCGGCGAAGGCGGACCGCGTGCGCCGCGTGTGTCGCGAATACGACTTCTCCGAGGCGGTGCCCGGCAACGGCTACCGGTCGTTCGTCGACATGTTCGACAAGATGGTGAACGCCAGTCATGAGACGTGTTTGAAGATTCGCAACGGATGTGCCGCTTCGGGACGGAGGCCACAGATTAGCCGCAAGGAGTGCGCCAAGGACGTGGAGGCGTGGTGCCAGTGGATGGTGTCGATCGGGACGTTGATGGAGCACCTGAACACGCTGATCGGCTGGAGTGAGCCCGGCTCGCTGTTCCCCGATGCGCGCCACTCGCCGATCGAGCTGCTGAAGAAGGCGGAGGAGATCAACCAGTACTGCTTCTACGGCAGGATGATGGGCTCGCAGTACTGCCCGTCCATGCAGGCAGTGCTGCTGCGGATCGCCTGCTTCATGTGCATGTACAGCCACTACTTCTACAACACGGGCAGCACGTTCCGGCGCTGGGCGACCGCGTCCGTGTTTTTCCGCCGCATCCTCACCGACCCCGAGTACCGCGCCAAGCGCATCGTCAACATCTCGCGCTACGCCGACATCGACTTCTGCAAGGGCTTCTGGTCGCAGCAGGAGAGCGAGTTTCTGCAGATGTACCCGGAGGTGGCGTGCCCGGCGGCCGCGGTCAACATCACGGTCGGCCTGCCGCCCGAGCCGCTGACCATGGCCCTCGCGGACGGAAGCGGCAGCATCGAGGTACCGCCGCCCACCGTCCACATCGGTCCCGACTCCATCCACTGCCGCCTGATATCCACCCGGCGCAGGGACGGCATGATGGGCGGCCGCGCCGGAAAGCCGACCAAGCTTGCCCCCAGCCCCTGCCTCGTGCTGCACTGTCACGGAGGAGGGTTCGTGGCGCAGAGCTCCAAGTCGCACGAGGTGTACCTGCGCGAGTGGGCGCGCGACCTGGACGTGCCCATCTTCTCCATCGACTACTCACTGGCGCCGGACGCGCCCTTCCCGCGCGCCGCGGACGAGGCGTTCTACGCCTACTGCTGGGCGGTGAAGAACTGCCACCTCCTGGGTAGTACCGGTGAGAGGATCATCGTGGTGGGAGACTCGGCTGGTGGAAATCTGGTCACTACCGTGACTCACCAGGCGATCAAACAGGGCGTCCGGGTGCCGGACTGCCAGTTTCTGGTGTACACACCCTTCAACACGTCGTTCACGCCGTCGGCGGCACGGTTGCTCTGCGTGATGGACCCGGTCCTGCCGCTGGGATTCCTCATGCGGTGCCTGCACGCGTACGCGGGGCACGCCCGCGTCGGTACCGATCCCGCCGGCGGGTCGACAGAGGACTCCACTCCAGACTCGGGCCATGGAAAAGGCGAGGCCTCATCCCCCGAGGAGGGAGAGACAGCCAACGGAACGGCTGTCAACTACACGCTCAACCCGAAGCGGCGCAAGCTGGGCCACACTCTGGCGAGTCACGACTTGGACACGCTGGTGGCCAACTCGCTCACCGACGAGTTTCGCTACTTCGAGGTGGACCCTGACCCGCGTCTCAGCCCGTTCTTCGAGCAGGACGAGGTGATGGAGAAGTGCCCTCCGACGCACATCCTCACGTGCCACCTGGACCCGTGTCTGGACGACTGCGTGATGATGGCGCGCCGCTGGAGGCAGCTGGGAGTGCCGGTGGGGCTGACGGTGCTCGACGGCGTGTGCCACGGCTTCCTCAGCTTCTCCCGCTTCAGCCCAGAGGCTCAGGAGGGCAGCCGCAAGTGTATCGAACTCATTCGGCAACTGCTGGAGAAATAGCCGCAGTCTCCGTTTACATGGTGACAAGCGGCACCGGTAGTGGAAAGCTACAGTCAATGCAAAGTGGAGTTGTGAGAATTTCAGGACACGTCACAACGGTAACGGCTGGGCAGATGTGGCCAAGTGATGCATTGCTTCCTGGTGTTTGTTTTTACTTCTCTGCTCACCCATGTAGCGTTTGTTTTCATGGTTTGTCAATGTAACCGCTATGCTTACCTCGCACACCGGTGATGTGCCACTCTTCTCAGCTGCGTTGCTTGATGTATACTGGTATGCTCTGATCGAATTTGGTTCGGTTAGAAATTGCAAGTTTAAGAGGTTGATACAGACCGCCCCGCATAGACCAAGGTAGGCGATTTTGCTGCATTATAGGTATTTCAGACATTGATAAGTTGTATTTTCCTCGAATTTGCACGAATTAGGGATAGGAAAAATCTTCTAGCACCCTTGGAAATATTTTCGTTTTCAAATCACGAAAATCCCGATTAGGTAACGATTCTCGATCTACGTGAATTTCGAAGTAAAAAGGAAGGTGCGTGTTGTTGGGTGAAACATAAATCTAAATATCTTTTGAAACTATAGATTCCAAACCTATGCGTATTTTTATTTAGTGCTAGTACTAGGTAAAACGCTGGCTGGCACCACGTAATCAAAAGCAACAGGTACTTATGCTCTTACTTTTATTGTGACAATGTATTATTCTGAGTTGAAATTTTTATTTCAAGCACAAAAAATGATGCTAGTCATGGGTCTCGTTTTTTCTTGTGACCCCAGAGCCAAAATTAGAATCCCTGCGTTGGCTTGGACCTGTCTATGTTTCGTTCCTGGATTTGCTCCCTCGACTTAAGTTATCCTGGCATGCTGCCTGTGTGGATGTTTTTTCTGTCGTCTTACTGACTTCCATGTGTTTTTGTTCCTTTCGACTCCTTTGATCGGATGTCTAGTCTCAAGCCGCTTACATCATGTTTACCTTATGATTTCATTTCCCTGTGTAACTTCTTCAAAAACGCTTATTTAGTCCTGAGACTAGAAAATATCTTACTTCTGTTCAAAATTACGCATCAAAATATTTGGAAACCGTTTATAGTTAATGAATTTTATCTGCTTGAATCATACTTATTTTCTGAAAATATGGGTGCCAGATGGCGTCGGCCGTTAATGCGCCTGTAACCTCAAAATTGTATAATTATGATCTGCACCACCTGGCCAAACGTCGTGCAGTCCTGTCTGGCAATGCGATCTAAAAGCGCCCGGCTTCTGCTATCGGTGGAGTATTGTGCCGGGCGGCGCCGGGCGGCACGTGTGGCCCAGACTCGATCCGCCGGTGCGGCGCCGGAGGCCGCTGTGTACCGTAGCCGTGCCATCTGCTTTGGTGTCGGATATGCGCGTGTCAGCGCCGGAGGTGTCACTGCGGCGCCGCGCTGTGGCGGCCACGTCAGCAGCTCTGCACTGGCGCCAGAGCAAAGTCCGTGGCCCGCCGCTCTGTGTTGAGTGTTGCGACCTCCTTGTCCATTAACAAAGAGAGCTTTCAGTCTAAATGTGATCTCTCCCGTCTCCCTGGTTGTAAGCAGTATTTATAGTCGTCTAACATGGGACCGTGCTGAGAACCGTTAGAGACTGACGCTGCTTATTTGGGCAGCGAGGCTGGTCTCAGATTTCAAATGGGTCTGTCTGGTTTTTATTTATTCGGTTATCCTGACGTCGGATGGTCACATTTCCGAAGAACTTCCATGGATAAAAATGTAACAGGCCGATCTTCTGCCAATGTTTTACCAACGTAAATGCCATCAGAGTGTAAAAGTTCTCCAATTTTTTTCTTATTTCCCCCAAGCTGAAAATTAATGGAAACCACCAGATACTTAATTGCATGGCTCATGTTATTCTAGACCCGCTGTAAGTATGCCAAATTCCATGAGATCCCCTTTAGGTGTATGTCACAGTGTTGGCGTGGTCGTATTTAGTGACAGAGTGTTTGGACTGCACTTCACATGTACTGGAGCGTGTTTTAGTTTTCTATGACCTCAGAGACCAACAAACTGTGTAGTGCATAGGCCCCCAGTTGTATTTTCGTATTTGTTTTGATACATCCACCGACCATATCCCTGTGTGACCCATATCACCTGCTGGCTTGCTGTGAGTGCTTCCTTCCGTCAAAGCGAGTTTGTAAACCTCCTCCCTGTGCCTGCATTGATTCTCCGGTGGCGCGTTCTCAGACGGAGGCGGTTTCTCCAGAGGCCACCAGATGAATGCTTTCAGTGCTTCCGTGTCTAAAGTAGTCCACTGTCGCGTGTTTAGGCGTATATTCAGCTGTCTAGTTTTGTCTATGCCCCTTATATGTTATATGGCAGTGAAGTAAACGCGGCCCGCGGGAAATATCATGGGGGAATTTATTGTCGACCTTAATTCATGAAACATCATTCAAGGATCGGTGCCAGGACTTCTATATCATGCGCTGGTCTTGGCGACCATTATTGGTGTTACAAAGTTACTCCGGTGAAGTTAGTGCTAGTCAGTGGTAGTCCTCGTGTGCTTGGCCTTCCCTGTGTGATACTGCTGCTGGGCTGCAGGTGGTGGCATATCAGTGATCTACGCAATCGCCGAGGGCGTGATGCATATTTATTATGCCAATATTTATCTCGAGTAGAAAAGACATGGTGTCTAACAGTCACACTAACCTGAATATAGCTAAGATATGTATCCGTCAATAGATGTGATGTGCTTGTTATATCAGTATTCGCTTGAGCAGAGCTCTGTCACAGTGCGCGGTTGTGCCTGGTGTGCCGCCTTGTCTACAGCTTGCACGTGTTTTGTACTCTGTCCACCACCGCATCGTATACTGACGCTGAGGCTTGTCCCGAAAGACCACAGGATCCATGGCCCTATGAATACACCGGGTGTTTCGAAAACAATTGCCACCACGTTTTGTTTTGGTTTAGAGAAAGAATTGTTTATCGTATCATTACGCGTATGGCGTTGTTGCACGTATATGTGGGAGCATTGACCTGTAGCACTCTAAAACACCCGGTGTCGAAGCCGGGGCCAGAACGTCGGGGAGGACTCCTGTCATGGGCTTACGTGCTGATGATTAATTGATGTAAGGAGTGGAATTCAAGATACAACAACAGGGGATATAATTAGAACTTGAAGCATTAAAATATAAATGGATAACTGGAAAAATAGGTGTGTGCGTGGGAATGGGAAGCCTTTTTAACCGGGCGATAGACACAAAACCAGCCCTTGGTAAAGCTGTGGCATGAGTTTGATCGCAATGTTTCCAAAGGAAAGTGGAATCCTGATTTAGGTGTGACCCTTTCTCTGGAAAACCCAAAAATCCTTTAGAGGAAGATGTAATGTACTAAATGTCAGTGCCATAAGCAAAACATGGACTCGAACAAAACTGGTGTTTCTGTGCGCCGCACTCTCTGTCCCTCTGCGTTGCACGGTCTTACGACTGTCAAAGATCCGTGCAGTTAAACATTTCCCTTCGTGATGTATTGTCTGGAACTTTAAGGAAGCTAGAATTCACTCAATTGTATGTATAATCATAATAAAGTATGTAGAAAAGAAGGTTCGGCTCCTCTCGGAATGTCGATTTCAATAGTATTGACCTCGATAGTGTCGACTGTTATGTTAACACGTCGGGCCTGTGAGAGAAGTTTGGTTGACTAAGAGCGTACAGATAACGTTATCGCTATGGCAAACTCGGCCCCTGGCGCCAGCGCATACTCGGAATGCCTCCCACCGCCGCAGAAGACAGCCTCTGTGTATGTGACCGTCAATAAATGTGTACATGTGACAATCGTTTGATTCAGTGGTTACGTCCACGATCATGATGAATGTGTCTTCGGCCTTCAAAGATCTGCACCCACACTGAGAGCATACGCTGAGCCCACTTCATCTGCACAACTCACTTCCACCAATGAGGCGCGGACGCAGGATTCGTGTCGGGGTATTTTCTCACACTTTCACCTCTCCGCTTTAATGACAGTGAGCGGGTTCCACATAGTGGTCTGGGTGAACGCGTTTAAACTGCAAACTAATTCGACATTCTGCAATCTTCCTCGGAAGGGGCGCCTTTGAGCATTGTGAAAATGTTATTGGCGCGTCATACCGTGGGGTGCGATCTCGCACTTTTTGTCTTAGAGGGCACGTCCTACCGGATGTGTGCTCTGAGCTCACAGTGGGGCATCGCGCACCCATCAGAGGGATTATTTTATCATCTCTATTAAAGAATGTGGTTGCTTCGTCGTGATGAATCATGGTTTATGATCGTGGCTTAATGCGTTGCAACAGTAAAAACTTCCGAGAAAGACTAAGGATCAAAACGAAATGAAATTTTTCCGAGCTCTAGACAGGGGACAGACAAGTATGTACATTGTTTTCAAATTTTTGTAGCTTTTGGAGTTTTAAAGGGGAGACACGCGAAAAAAATTGTTATTGGCTAGATCAAAAGGTCACAAAGAGTTTTTTTCAGAAGTCCTATTCTCATTTTTGCGATTTCGGCCTGCAAATGCCTTAAAATTGCTCTCAAAGTCAACATTTCTTGAGGACTTTACCGGTACACCTCATATCGGTGTATATGACGTACACACGGCTAAGGCTATCAATTTCTCTAAGAATTAGGTCATATCTATCCTAAACAGTGATGTAGAACTTTGGACCACTAAAGAAAAAAATTACTTTAGAAAAATAACATTCACTCTTTTGAAACAGAAATATAGGGCTTACAAAAATCACAATTAACCAATCAGAAGCCTAGGAATTCTCAAACCGGGGTCACGTGACCTATCTGACGCAAAAGTTTTGTCATCCTGGGGCTGAAGCAGAAAATGACTCAAGACCCGAGATACGAAATCGCTGAAGACTTGAGTAATTATGTTTTTTCCGTTTCTGGGCGAACTAATTCATTTTGTAGTTATTAAAAGCTTATTAAAATTAATTCAAATACAAATACAGGAGAACAGACATTTGTATTACAAAAAAACATTGTTTTTCAACTTTAAATAGTTTTCGAAAATTAAGTGATGGGCGAAGGTTTCAGCATTTTATCGGAACTGTTAACCTATTTCGATAAAAAGCAAGTGGCCTCCCAAAATTTTGCCGAAGATACAAAAATAATGGATAGTTTCCTAATCAGGATTTTTCAAATAGCAAGAAACCACAATAGTAATTTTTCGCTTATCTCCCTTTAAGGCACTGCAGCTGCGGAGGCTATACGTGATGTTTTGTATCTTGTCACAATATACAGCGTCCACAATATACTGTGTCCTAAGTCACAATATACAGCGAATCCATTTTCGGAGAATTATCTGCATGGTGCGTTGTCTGCAAGACCTGGCCAGGAGTGTGTAGCTGTATATTTATGGGTATGTGTGAGCACTCTCTGAAACTCAGCAGTGCACTCGTGAATGTTGAGGAGGAATTCCAGCACAGAATGAGGACAAACATCAAAAGACGTTTGTCGTGAAAGAAATCATGCAAATATTGAATATTATTAATTCTGTGGACATGTCTATGTCCGTCGCCGCTCCCTCTCGTTCACTGAAATTCAGCCATTGTCTGCTTTTGCGGTGATGAATTGTATGTAACCCTAATTAGGTGCAATATTCACGCGGTCGTGTATAGTTCAGCAAGCGACGGGAGCGTGTTTTAGAATTCGATGACTTCAAAACACATTTTGCATTATGCATGGACCATCAGGTTTATGTCCGTATTTGTTTTGATACACCTTCCGACCGTATCCCTGTCTGGCCCATAACACCTGTGTGGTCCGTATCACCAATTCGAGTTTGCCAAGGACGTCTAAAAGCGGTGAGCGAGAGCGGACCCGTGGCCCAAACGGGAGTTTCATTGACGTTTGGCGGTTGGAGATGTGCCCTTTGTGCCGGGACGTTCACCGCTCTCTGTTTGAAATAACTCACCGCCAATCCCTCGTCAGTCTCAGCGCTGGCATTGCGGGTTCACGGACTCCCACACCCGAGCATAAAACTAGTCAGCAACATGGGTGTCTGTGGTTCACCGACTCCCACCTCGAAGCCCAAACAATGGTCTGCGCCACGACTGTGTGTGGTTCACACCATACAACAAACGTCATGATACATAACTGTTACTGTTTATTGATAAAGTGTGTCGGCAACAGCTTACATAATATGATATATAGAATCAAGGTTCGACTCGGTTTCCCCCCGTGCCACCTGGACTGGTCTGTGTTCAGAGGACGACACGCAAAACTGTCGCTCTGTAACAGAATCGCTACCGCGCATTTTCTTCTACTTTTAGTGCAGGCGCTGAAACGGCGGGCGGCTGTCCTGCTGGACACCGTCGGGGTCCGCTCCAAACTGAACTCGCCGTTGTAAAGACATCAGGCCCGGTGGTACTAGAGCCAACGCTACAGAACCAAAGGCAACCACGCACAAGAATGATTACACCACACTGACCGAGACAACGTGGTCTGCTACCACTTCTGCCGACACATCGCAGTTCAACCGTACCAACACGAGCCGCGCAGACAGCCGCCCTCTCCACTCGGACTTTAGTTCGCTCCTTCTTCACGGTGGCTACATCGGCTCCACGTCTGAGCTCGGCAGTGGACGTGTAAAATGGTCCCGAGGAAGCGCTACCACTGGCTGTTGCCGTGCACACACCATGCGCATGTGCGGAAGACGATGCCATGCTGTTTTGCTCCGGCGCACGCGGCGTCTCCCCCGCCACGCCGCGGGTTAATCGAAGCACAAAACCTGACAGTAGAAGGCCTGGTAGATGCGGTCAGTATGCCGTGACTACTGGAATGTGAACGGGACGGAAGCGTGAGTGAAACACGGCCGGCCCGGCTCGCAGGAAGCTGTGGGACACCCGGCCCAAACGTCTGCTACCCACCACGGGCATGTCCACCAAACAAAATGACTCACAACCAAACTGGTAGCAACATCACGCCAATATGGACTCCACGCCCCACCACAATACTGGCTTCAGCGGTGCACTCTTACTTGGCCCTGGTTCGGTCCTTTCCCTGCGTCTTTCTGCGGCTGCCAACTTCGGCATTCGCGGCCTGGCAGTTCACTTTCCAACTATTCTGCGTGAGAAGTTGACGGCTGTTGTTTTGCTTCGCGCCATCGCGTGACACTTCTTGACCGAGCATCTAGTCAAAAGTAAGTGTTCAAAGCTCCGAAACACTGCGGTGACTTGGGAACCCACGATGCTGGGTGCAAAATGACTCAGACCTCTGATTTCGGCTACGACACCAAAATAAATCACCACACAATCCGCTCCTGGGCGTACCACGGCTATCAGCAACAAACAACGAAAACCGCGCTGTTAACTAACAAAAACGTACTCATCCCTTTCGCCTCTCCACTGCATTCTGTATCGCGCCGTCCATCCCTGTACCTGACCGACCTCTCAGTTCTTCTTGGACGAGTTGATGAGGTACTTGCAGCAGTGCGTCAACAGGTGCTTCTCGTTGGTCTCCTGCTCGCCCCGCTGTACCTCCCGAGTGTAGACGTCCATGCCGTACTGGCCCTCCTCCGGGAAGGTGACCCGGAAGGTGACCAGGTCGCCGCTGACGTGGTGGGTCACGTACTTGCCCAGCCGCTTCTCCTCGGTGCCGTTACGGTGCAGCGTGGCCATGAAGTCGGTGAGCGGCCGCGACATGCGGAACTGCACCTCCAGTTCCCGGTTGCAGAAGATGAGCGCGTCCGGGTGTGTCACCGGGATCAGCCCGAACAGCCTGTGGAACGCCAAGAGCCAGGTCATTGACTTCACTTGCCAAGGAGTGGGGATGGTTCTTCGCGATGCTCTCAGTCTCCGCTGATCGGAAACAAGCCCATTTCAAGTTTTTACTGGGACCTATACTGGTGCCTTATACTCGTGATACCGACACTAAGTTTAAGCTTTTTGACGTCTATTTGACATTGGTAATGCAACTAACATGAAAAAGATCAGCAGTGGGATGGAACAGCCGAGCCTCTTCCTCCGTTCCCGATCCTCCTTCCATAGGCAGTGATGCCCCTGGGTGAGACTGTATTTTTATGATCTTTCAAGTAGCTGGCCCTTTCAATAAGTCATTCACCGTAGTGTCGCATTTAACGAAGCTTTCAGCTTTCTGTTGCAATTTCTCCCAGCTGTTTTCAGAGGTCTAGCAGCTCGTTCACTGAATTCGACTCTCCCCGAGATGGCTGGCTCCAAGCAACCGATCGC
Source organism: Lepas anatifera (assembly GCA_034440635.1). Lineage (NCBI taxonomy): Eukaryota > Metazoa > Arthropoda > Thecostraca > Lepadidae > Lepas > Lepas anatifera. The sequence goes on along the minus strand of JAOTON010000772.1, from coordinate 1,687,966 downwards.
AAGAGGACTGAAGCATGCATAAGAAAGTGAGCTCCTGAAGCAAAGAAACTATTTTCCGGCTGATACGTCCGGGCGCTCCGTCAGGTCCGTTGATGTAAGCGGACGAGCGACGGCTCTGAGGGCACAGTTCTGAGTCATGCAGACCGGTAATGCAGCCCACGCCTTCCGGAATGCACCCCGCTGCCAGTCCATCGCTGTTAGAGTGCTGTAACGCCGGGGGGGGACCGTGCGGTGCTATGAGCCACGCAGCTGCCTGGTGACGCACCGTCGCGCTGTGGTCCATGGGGGAGGGAGGGGGGTAGTGCGGCGAGGTCTGAACTAATTGACATTCCAGATCTTATCTGTGCTGTCCAAATGTCGTTAAGGAACGTTTTCATTGGAATATATTTGTATGTGCTTGTCACTGGCCCCGATCGGCAGAGGCTCTATGCATGGAACAACGGACATTATAGCATCCGTGGCGCATTGAGGGCATGGGGCATTGCATCTTGTCCCCCGTTATGGTGCTAAGAACGCCTTTTGCGGCGCTGTGGCGCTCTCAGAAGTTTCCCTTTGCGCCCTTCTGCCCTTCTGTTTTCCATCACCCTTCCACCCTTCCAGAATTTCCCGACAATCGATGTCCTCCCCTTGCCAGCAGGATGTGTCCTCCTCGAGCATCGCTGGTGCCCTGGATTATCTGTACCTCCCCGTCAGAAGTTGTTTTATATACGAAACTGGCGGATCCGCCGCGAAATCGACATGAACAAATAGTTGAGGAAGTGTCTTGATACCCAGGAATCGTGTTAAAGAATTGGTTGAGCACGACCAATGAAACATTTGTTTTAGGTTCAATCTAATTTTTCATTTTAAATGGAAACACTAAGTGAAAAATCGTGATCGTGATCTGCGCTCAGCTCGTCATGATAAGGGTTACTGCTTGCGTAATATTTAATTATTATTTTTAATCCAACCGCCCAAATTGCAGGAAAATCTGGCGCTGATAAATGGAAGCCCTCAAGAATCAGTTCGTGAAAGGACCTGACTGTCAGAATATTCCTCACAACAGCTACTGCTGTCGTTTTAATGACGAAAGTTTCGTGTTGTCGATGTCATAAAAGTGTGTTGTTACAGCTGAAAAATTATGCGGACTGGGACAAACACCGCACTCGGGCCAACTGTGTCAAGTGGTTGGAACACAGCCGGCTTCGAGAGATTCTAACCTTTCAAACTGTGTCGCTGATTTGGAGCACTGGCTACGCATGGATGCGATTGTGTACGTGCTGCATGTCAAGGGTCTCCTCGACTATTGTACCCTCAGTGACGGAAAATGTGGTCTAGGTTTATTCTATCATGAATGCGGTTTTGAATACTAGTTATTGAGCATTTCCTTGTTTTTCAGCTCCATTCGCCTAACCTGTAACTACAGTATATCTCCTAACAACACTGACGATCAATTCAATACCCGCCTCGAACATTAACGTCATTGGTACCAGTCACATTTATATTTTGTTGCTTTCCAGTTGGTATAGGTAACGCTATATAAGCCTCTGTGGACTGGCTCAATGTCGCATACTATTCAGCGTCACCAGTATCCTTTCGAAACCTGTATGTCGTGACTTCGAGGAATTAGTAATAATTAATGGATGATGGGGATGGATTGGAATAAATGAAACGCTTCAATGAAGCAGTGGATTGGAAAAAAATATTGAACTTACGGGTTCTGAATTATTTCAGTGGATCTGTGCCAAAGTTATAGAAGAGGTTTTCTCTGTCGCTAAGTCAGGGCTGTGGAGTCGACGGGACCACAGCGCCGACTCGGGTGAGGCAGAATATGAAAAGTCACTTTAACGCTTAATTCAGTGCTGAAAGGAACCATCTAATATTGGCGATGTAAAGGCCGGGCGGAATTTGAACTCACGGAGCTGTATGACATAATTTTCCTTGATTCGATGTGCAACAGCACAGTCAACTCCCGACTCTGGGCTTTGATTCAGTCCTTTATCTAATCACAAAATACATCCATGGCCGTAATCCTGGGCTGCAAGTCTTCTGCAGACATTCATATCCCTATTTAGTATAGAAAAAAACACCAGAAGTGACATTCGGGTAGAACTATCAGCAGGAACAATGACCGACTCCGCAGCACTGCTCAGAGTTAAGGCTGGAGATCTCTTATCGACCCAGGGGTGTCCTGTCCTAGATGGGTTAACACTGGCGCGACAATACAGGCCCTCTGCAAAGCTTATGGGAGACCCAAATCCAGGGGACCCTACCCCTCCCCCTCCAAAGCCCACCCATGCCCAGAGTCGACTAGTTAGTAACTCACCTGTTGGCCTTCATGGGCCCCCACTCGCCGCTGGCGCAGTCGGGCAGCGGCACCATCACCGTCTGCAGGTCCCGACACACGATCTTGAACTTGCAGACCGACTTGAACTTCATCGGCTCGCCGGTGAGGTACTCGCGTGGTGTGACGGCGTTGGCGAAGATGTCGAGCAGCAGGGCGCCGCTGGTAGGCGCGTGAACTCGGAAGGCCACCATGTTTCCCACCACCGACTGCGGGGCAGGGAACAGGGTCTGGGTCACTCGGGATGCACGGCTGTCATGCCGCGCCTGATTCGGCGGAGGGCCAATGCACAATGAAGAATTGGAGACGAAATATACCAAACTTGCATCACACATCCTAGGTGGCTAGGTTGCCGGGCAAAAGTTCGTATGGCTAAAGTACGCGTGGCCAAAGTGCGTACAAAAAGGTTTGTCAGCAAAAGTACATATCTAATCTAATATCCTATTTCAGCTTATCCCAACTGCAGGGTAACGGGATAATTGCCGTCTCTGTATCCACTGGATTTATATATTCGTTCGGACAGCTGTCTTAGAAAAGTCGTAACGTGGCACTCTACGGTACGAAGTTTCTCATGACATATTTTAAACCATACTAACTATTTTGTTACCGTACTTTTTCCATTACGCACATTTTGCTTTGCGTACTTTATACCCGTACGAACTTTATCTTTACGTACTTTTTTCCATTTCCAACATTCTACCTTATGTGCTTAATACTGTGCGAACGTTTTGCTTATGTAATGTTCCCATTACGAACATTTCATCCCATGGGCGGATCTGGGATCTCCAAACGGGTAGAGGTGGGAGATATATGGTCCGGGGAGGGGGCACCATCCGATCAGGGGAGGTTATACTTTAGGGCGGCAAAACCTATCACGTGGGCGCCACGTCTAATCATGGGGGCACCGATACTCGCATCCTGGGGGAGTGACATTTCAGGAGGGCGCCATCGACCTTTCAGTGGGCACCGACACCATTTCAAGGAGCGGCAAGGGTCGATAGGGAGGGGAGGGGAAGTGTCCCTACTTGCCCCCTAGATCCGCCTATCTTTCACCCTGCGTACTTTATACCGTATAACCTTTTTCCCCGTGTACTTTTTCCATTGCGAACATACCACCTAACGTACTTAAATCAGACGTTCTTTGTCCAAACGTTATTTTTCGTACGCACACCTTTATGTACTGTTTCCGCAACCAAGTCTAACACTGCGGCCGCGAGGCTGAGTGCAGCTCCATCTATACACAGGCTTGGAGGCAGCCGGGAAACGTTACCAGGTAGCGCCGCGTACACCCAAGCCTGCGCCGAAGGGACTGAGGCATCTCAAACTTGAACACGGAGGCACAAACTTGGCTATTTCACAGATGCCCGCTAGGGTAGCAGAACATACCAAAAGCATGGCAAGTTAAGTTCCATTCGTACAAAGAGCGTGTTGGGATAAGCGATAAGGACACCGGCACTGCAGAGGCATAACTGGGACAGGCTGGGCGCCGCCGCCTGCTTCACTTTACCTGCATGACGAAGCGCTTGAGGCTGACCCCCTCGTACTGGTCGCCGTCGTTGTCGTAGAACTTGAGGTTGTAGTGGAAGATGAGCGAGGACTGCATGTGCGTTGGCATCCCGATGCGGATGGTGGCTGCGCCTGAGGAACGGTCAGGAACAAGTGAGAACACAAAACTTGTATGAAATGCTGAGCCAGGCTCGGGACCCTGGTCAGAATAGCATTATACAGCCCCAGCTGCATCAGTAACGTAAACAATGCAAAAATAATCTATATAATGATTATACTTGACAAATGCACCTAAATATATATATGTCATTTTATTTTTATCTGAACAATTATGATATTTTTCCGAGCTTTAAAATTAACTCTGAGCTGTGGGCTGTTGATTTAAAACTCAAGTCGTTCTGGGCAACTCTTCACGAGATTTTAGGTCCAGCAAAAGCGAGGCATGCTGTTCGAGAAACCTGACGAAGTTTTCTAGTTTTATGATGTTCATGTGAAGCTCTGCGTCTCGCTGGGACCCATAATTTTAAAGCAATGGGAAAAACTTAAATTAATTACCATACTCATTAATTCAGAGAAGCTGTCTCTGTTAATGCTAAATGCACGTGGGCACGCGATTTGTTAGCCACCGTATAGTTAACATTCATCGAAACTTTTCAGCGCAAAACTCCTGGCAAAGCATCTACTTGGGAAATCGTGGCACATCCTTGGGTTTTCCCGAAAATAGCACAGTTTCATCATTGAAGGGGCGTGCACGTGCGCACGTGAGGCGTGGGCCTAGTGTTCATTGGAACAATCCATTCATTTTTATTGGTGCAAATATACATACCAACTTTCAGCCTAATCGAGTCAGCAGTTCCTGAGATATCGAGGGAAGGATGCGCACGTTCGCACGTGGTTTAGGCTCATAAATGTAGCCAATTTTATTTTTTACTTAGAACTGTCAGAATATTTCCAGTAAATTTCATCCCGATCGGATTCATAGTTGCTGAGTTATAGCATGGGATGAAATGAAACCTTTGACCGTGTACTTGACGCGAGTGGTTTGATTTGGGATTATACCTACTGGCTTTGATCTCTCAATTCTCAGGATTGTTATTCCGTGCGCATCAAGTTTGGACGTATTTAGGTCTACCAAACGCGAGCTATGACGTAATAAGTGACGGTACTTTCAAGACTTTTCATGTCCGTTTTTGTATGTGCCATGAGCTTTGCCAACGCTCCATGCATCTCTGATATGTTCAGTCAGTTATTGAATTGATGAGACTTTAACATGGTGAAGACTGGGTCAAAGTATGACAGTTACTCGCAAAGTTATAAACTTGTCAAAAGCGTTAGTTCAGTCGGACCGGGCTGGGTCGTATGTCAAAATTAACGGACGCCCGACACCCGGCGTCCGTTCGGTAAAAACCAGTTAAAAGCAAACACCCAGCGCCTGCGTTACACCACATTTGCCTCCCACCTGTTGAATCGGTGTGCATGACCGCCTTGGTGTCTTCGTCGGGGAAGCAGAGGCCGTAGCGGAAGAAGAGGGAGCGGACGAAGGGCAGCTCCTCGAACTCCTGCAGCGTGATCGGGTGTCGCAGCAGCTGCCACTCAGGCTGCAGCGGGAAGAACTCGTAGATAAACTCCTTGGAGTCGGTCAAGAAGTAGTGGTCGTCGTACTCGTACCTGTAAAACGAGCGGGAGAATTAGCTATGGTGGTTTTATAGCCACGGGTGAGAATATAGGGGTAATGTTAGCTTTTATGGGCACGAAAAGTATCCGGTGTCTTAGAAATTCAAACTAAATTGGATCAATTGAGGGGATCCAATTCATTCCAATTAAATCCGTAATTAGCTTAGAACTTAGAAAAGCCAGTTCATGCTCGGATCATCGGTAAATCATCATAAAGGCTGAATTTAACGATTAACCCTGAATATACATCAATGCCATGACGAAAGAGTTTAAAACTTTTGCGGACAATGAACGGGTGGTGTCTAAAATTAGCAATAAACCTAGTTTTTCACGGACCGACATGAGTGGCATGACGGACCGACATGGAGGCGTGAGATAAAACAGAATTTGTAAGGACTTCGCCACAAGCAAATATGAAATCCGAGTATTCGGTTATGTGTTACCAGCCTTTGTCAGCGTTTCGTACATGGCGATAAGAGATCGGATCGAATAAGAAAATACGTTCTTTACCAATCCAATTATCAACTGCACTCTAGGAAACATTGGCGAAAATTGGTAATAAATAGCCGAAATTTTTGAAAAGCAATAAAAAGCCGACTCGATTTTATTTTTGCTGGTAGAAAAGTCCCAAAATTTTTCTTACGGTTATTTTTTGTCTTTTAGCCTTTGTCTACCTTACCTTCTTACTGAGCCGAATTCATGAAAACCTTTGGCTGTGATTAAAAACTGTTATTCGTCACGTCCGACGTTGTCTGGGTATTTCGAAACAACCTTTCAATTAATCAGCCTTTCAACTGATTCTGTAACCTGTGGTTGATTTCCCACCAACCTCAAGCTGTCGGATTTGTTCTTGTTGCCCGGTTTGGGCACTTCTTTGGCGTTGACCAGGTGGCGGGCACCCCAGTTACACTGCACGAACCGCCAGGCGCCTGAAAACCAGGGCCAGTCACGTCTGATGATGTTTGCTGCGTTCCAATGTCAGGTTCCAGCCAAGCGGGCTCCAACAAAACTCTACAGACTTGGCAGAGAAGAACACAAGAGCATCGGAGGTGAAAATCACAACAATATTTTGTCATTTCCTATCTTTGTAGAAGATTGAGTCTTCTCAAATAGCATGAACGGGTGCTTAACACTTTCGGCAGGGCCTTGCTGGCTCAGGCGGGACAAACAAGACAGCTTCCCACCGCGGTAATCAAAACTACTCAGGGTATTCCACCAGAAGCCACGGAGTTTCGTCACTAGGTTACGGACTGCCCCCACCAGCCAGAACAATCGCTGACACAAAATGGAGGGCCTCTGTGACCCTCCCACACGGTCGCACCACTGCTGGGCGACTATTTCCCACCATTGTCCCGATTCGGTCCATTCTCGAATATAATTCGTTCGTTTTGACCAGAACAAGACCAATAAATTAAAGCTAGAGCGAGTCCAAAACGCCAGTATCCGGGCAGCCACAGGCGCGCTCAGAGGATCCCCCATCACCAGCCTTCAACTGATAGCGGGCGTGCCCACACAGACAAGACGCGACGCCCAGCTATTCTTACTACATCAAGGTTCAATCCACCGAAAAATCACCCGGCAAAACAATGTTTTGCCCATCCCAGACGAGCAAATAAAGCCACTCTACAGAAGTGGCCCCCATTTAAGCACAGAGTAGCGAAAACCGGAAAGCCTAAATCTTGCACTGCCAGCGACAATAGGCAAACCCCCACTCTCCCTTCGGACTCGAAAAGAGCCCAAGTGGAATTTCTTTCACCTCCCGTAAAACGGACTTCTCAGAGGAAGAAGTCTCCCAAAAATTCCTAGAGTTCCGATCTTAACGCACAAGACCTTATATTACAGACGGCTCCAAAATAGGCGAAAAAGTAGGCCTGGCATCGGGACAAAATATTGCCTTCAGAAAAGACTTCCGGACAACTGCTCCATCTTCACAGCCAGGCTGTTGCCATCCTAAATGCATTAGCCATAATCAGAACCCAAAATATCAACTCACCGTCATCTGTTCAGACTCTAAATCTGTCCTGCAGGCCATCAGTAACGTAGTCAACCCCAGCCACCACGTTATAGCAGATATTCAGAAGGTATCGATGATACCCGATGTCTCTTTCTTTGGATCCCGGGCCACTGCAAAATTCAAGGAAATGAAAAGGCCGATGAGCAGGCAAAAAGTCCCTAGAACTTAGAGAGATCGCACCCTTAACGTGGTCTGGAGACGATAGCAAAGCTCTCCTCCAGGACACCATCCGGAAGCAAATTCAAAATGACTGGACTACAAACCACAGCGCCCACCTATTCTATATCAAGCCTAACATCGGCTACTGGCCCAGTTCAAACCAAAAGAGTCGCCGGCGCGAGGTTATTCTAACCAGACTCAGAAATGGACACACAAAATTAAATGCCTATTGGAACGCGGGTACCGTGGTACCTGCGACGCAATGGAGAATCCCTATCACATTCTCATCGATTGTCCCCAGCACAATACCCATCGGCAACCCATGCTAGATTACTGCCGAATCCAAAACATCCCTGTAGACCTAAAAACTCTGCTCGGGAACGACCATCCTGAGCTACTCGAAAAAGTCTTTACATTCCTAAAGGACTCTGCAGAGAAGTTTCTATAAATCACCCCTCCCAGTATATAGATGGAGGGTCATGGTGCACCCCCAAAGTAGGACTTGCCTATTTTCCAATCATAGATGATCCACTGCGAAATTTAAGCAATAGTTTTGTAACCTTTAAATGGTTCATTGTAGGCTAAGGATAGGTTATGTTAGGCTAACTTTGAAATCAGGTTAGGTTAGATAGGTTAGATTTCTCACCGCAGTGATACCTTTCACTGCGGGTCTATACTAACCACACCTATACTCTTACTAACAATCAACTATCCTCTCACACTTCTTTCTCTGCGCGGCGGCTGCCCAGCCGAAGAGGGAGCGCAACTTCACCTCCGGGTTGCAGGGTAAATTCGCGGCACCCTGGCCAGGTGTTTAGCGCACTTTCAAAATACGAAATTATTGAGTTAACGGAGGTTTCGAGTAACGTATACAAGCGGACATCAATAGCTGACACACAAAATCTAAATTCTAAATTCCAAATTCTAAATTCCAAATTCTAAATTTCAAATTCTAAATTTCAAACTCTAAAGTTATAAGGTCTTCAACCACAGAAATAACCTTCGCACTCGCGGGTCTAAACTTATTAAAAGACCTCCCTTGGCATGGCTAGCCATTGCCACGACCGTCCATTGCAAGCTAAAACATCTTCAACCCATTACAAAAACTCCCATTGCTTTAACAGACCAACGTAGCTTGCCCTCACACTAAATTCTAAAATTCTCCCACACACTCCTTTAGAGGCGGGCAAAGGTGCTATGCAAGAACGCCTAATAAAAGCCATAAGCCGAGTGGGCGACTATTAGGGGTCACCCTTGTTTGCCGTATCATTTAACCCACCCGATTGTGTTGCTTACCGGCTACATAGACGGCGTTCCACGAGTTCCTGAACCTATTGTCCTCGAACTTGACGCCGGGCTGGTAGCCGGCCGACTTGCTGTAGCCCTTGATGACCACGCAGTGGAGGCCGGCGTAGCTGCAGAGCCGCTTGAAGAGCACGTGGTAGCTCTCGGTGCCGTACTTGATGCCCCGCAGAAGTCCCATCGGGGTATCGGTGCGAACTCCGTCCTCGAAGTTCATCTGATTCAGGTTCTTGACCGTGATCCAGCGGAAAATGGTACTGTGGTAAATAAGCACCCGTCAGCATTCATCATTCAAGTGAGCGTCGTGTTTTGACAGCGTGCAAAAATGAGCTGTGAATGTCTGTTATTGTTTGAAACCTGTGTCCCATAAGGCCCAAATGATTTGTGAATGAATTTTCGATTTCACGATCATTAATTTTCCTTGAAAATACCATAACACACTAAAAATAGATTAAAATGATGCCTAGTTAAATGTAGTTGTTTTCCCTAATCCCACAACTGTTGTATGTATGCATGTATGTACGTATAGGTATTTCAACAAGTATTCACCTATGCATCAACAAAAACAGGCAATTGGTGAAAAAGCACCCAAATACTTAAACAAATCACCGCTTGCGCGAAAAAGGCGAAACATGTCAAGTACCGCCGAGTCGTCGGCCACCCACACACACAGCCCTCATTCCAAGGAAATCGTCTATCCAGCAGAGCCCCCGCCCCGCCGCCGCCGCCGCCACCATACTAAGCAAACCGCTTGGTTCTACTGATGAACTTTTGAACGCTGAGTGCTACTCGTTCTTGTCTCTTTACCGTAAGGTTTGAACCGTGCAATGTTACCCCAAGTTTGATTGATTGGTTTAATAAACTAAAGTTGACTTCGATATTGTTTGATAATGATTGAAACAGAGCAGCTTTTTCCGTGTTATACGCCGGACAAGACAACAAGAAATGAGGAACGCTTTCATTGGCGTGATTACAGTTTTCGCACGTAGGAGAGTCGACAACAACATAGAGGCAAACTCCGATTTCTGCAAGAATATTTTTGATGCGAAGATCTTAGCTGTGAGTGATAGTTTTTAGTGACAAGATATCATCTTATAACTAAATTATAAAGGTAATGAAGTCCTTCCGCTCGTTGGAAAGGCTGGCATGCAAACATCTCCAAATCTACCGAACTCTTACAATGGAGCGAAGTGGCATAGTTCACAACCTGCAGATTGAACTAAACAAACAAACAACAACCTCTAAAAAAGCACTAAATTTGTTCGTTAGAATACGCTACGGCACTAAAAATATTTATCCACCCTATTTTTGGACATATCTCTCGTTAAGCCTACGCTGACACCAGCATCAGATCAGCTGTTACCTAGCGCACCCGACGGGCTACGCCGCACGTAGTATAGGACTGGATTGGAACACTAAATTTATGAATAATGTATTGATTGCTCATTGACCAGGGATTATTCCACAAAATAGTAGGAGCGGCAGTGCGATATCAGCAGATTTCTGTTACTGTTTTTTTGCATATACCACTACCATGAAAATTAAAGTTTAGTAAATTAAAATTTGTGTCTTCTCCATGCCACTACATATCACCCGTATGTAGCCTCTGGCTTTGGCCTTTCAAATGGGGTGGTGGACCTTTCTAGAAGAAATATATGAGGGACAAGAAAGATAAAATGGTTTTAAACACATAGTAAAATGTATTTGCAAAATGACCCGGCAACATTTTTCCTGTCTTTAATTTTTTTAAACTCAATGTTTTCAGTCAGGAAAATATGAAGAAAATAACAGTTATTTCCCGCAGTGTTGTTTAGTACAAATTTAGGTATGTATTGAAAGCCGAATATTCCAAAGTTTATAAAAAGTAAGTGCACAAGTTCTGTGTGCAAACTCAGGTATCATGCTTCCAAGCGTTTATAGATATAATGAACAATTTTAATGGTGGCAAATAATGCTCACTTTTACCTTAGCTTACTAGATAGCGACTACGGTATCAAACTACTTCGTCCCATGCACCCTTGACCGTTTTTTCAGTAGCATCCAATAGCATAATGCACTTTCATGGTCTAGACATGAGCGCCTTCGGTTGTTCAGCAGCCTCAGCCAGAAAAAGAGAAGGAGTAGGAGGGTGCACCGGGTGCCGTAGTGCCTCGTTAAATCAGAATGTTTGACTGAGAATGATTGGATGGATGGAAGGGTTGAGTACATCGCCCACCCTCTCTTCCGTTGAAATATTGACCTATAAACCGTATTGACCTCTCTCCGCTACCACCGACAACGCAAAACAAGCGGCCGCAAAAGCACCGCGGCTCACTGCTTTGTAACCGACACAAGGTGAAAGTCTGAGAGAGGCCATTGCACTCTGGACAATGTCGCGCAGATGTCTGGAGCCGAGAGCTGGGTCGACGCGATGTCGCTGTGTGCGGCAGCTGGCCAGTTTTTTTGTGCAAGCTGCCACTATCGTGCAGCCGCCTCGCACACAGCAAGCGGGCAATGAGCATGGCAGGATGGCTGCGACCCAGTGCGATCCTCACGAAGCTGAGCGCAGCGAACACCGGTCTAGTACACACAGGGACGTCGGCTGAAGGGCTCCGGGAGCGTCAATGACGGTGACTCCTAGCACAAAAATAACTTTTGGGCTTGAATATGCTGAAAAAATGAAGGCTTTGGGAGGTAGGCTTAGACAATTGTATAGGTATATCAACTCAGGGAGGGCCAAAGTAGACAACAACTCGATTCCCTTGCTTAGTGTCTGGTTTCGTATTTAAGTAGAATCTTGACAGCTGGCATTCAGCTCGTAAAATTTCCAATTTCTTTGCGATGACTGACCAGTGACCACCGTAGCGTTGGAAAAGCTGCGTATAATACCTCCAGTACCAATGGGCCACTGTCCTAAGGCTTTTCCTGTGGCTAGATCCCCATATGAGTGCGATGCGATGACGGATCCCTCTGGCTGCGACCATGGGCGCCAAAGCGGGAAGAGGGGACGCGTCCCCCCGTTGGCCAACCAGGGGGACGTCCCCCAAAATTTTGGGTCAATCGTCATTAATGCTGTCAGGTACCGAATATGCTCAAAATCACCTCCCCCGGTCAGCACCAGCCCGGGTCCGTCCCCTGCGAAAATTCCGTGGCGGCGCCCCTGGCTGCGACACTGTGCGTTACTGACCGTGCTTTCTCGACGTCGGACGTGTAGCTACCGAGAAGCTGCCGGATCAGGTCGGTGAACGTCTTCTGGTCCTCTTGCGCCACCTGGCGACACAGCAATGTTTGAAACAGCTGAAACCACTCGTCTATCATCATGTCCTGCTGGGCCACCTGCTAGTCACCAACAACTTCATATGTCACGATAATCAGCGATCGTTTGTCATTAGCTTCTAATTAGAGATTGTTTCATTTATGAGAAATCCTAATTTATGAGAATCCTAATCTGCTTATCGACTAATGGCCAAGACTGTACGGCAAAAGCATATACAAGCACCAAAAACCAGACTAATGTGTCAGAATAATCACTCACAACACCACAAGCCCTCGACGAGGAAAGGAGTTGGCTGAATGTCAATGGACAACACAGCTTAGTCCACAGACCTTCAGAAAATGGTGTACCTGCCAGACTTTGACCCACCATCGTCAGTTGGGCAACATCCGTGTTAGACGGCATCAATAGGGACCCGTTCATGGCCTAGGTCGGCCGCCCAGTCATGGGGCATGAATAAACCTCGACAACGGCGTTATTAGCTCACGGAACAGACGGTGTCCGTTATCAACGAGGGATATGGACTCGCGGCGTTGAAAGAAATAAAAAGAGGAGTGTTCAGATGTGGCAGAACTTGCTGGCAAGAGTGCCCTGGGGCATTGGGGACACTGAAGCGGTTGTGCGAAACTAAAGTGTCGGCTATACAAAACTGCGGGGTTGAGGGTATCTAGAGCTTTAAGAATAGTGTTTTGGGGTCCGATGACAATTTCCGCCAACCACGCACAAAGTGAAGATGGCTGAGCTGGCGTGTTAACCTAGTTGTCTAGCACCTTTGAGCAGATGAAAACTTGTGCAAATACAGTCATTGACTGTAATTCTACATTGCTAGGTTGTTGCATGCGTTAAATACATCGGCTAGTAAGGTATAAGTAGCAAAATACACAGCTAAAAATAGGATCGTAACATAGTCATCCCTGATGCCATGCATTGCGACAACTACGACATATATGATGCACTTTTTAATCAGAGTCTATTTTTACCTCTTACTGAAATATAAATATATGTACAGCTACAAGTATCCTGGCATCACGAGATGCATTACGACACGGTGTCTAACACCAGGAACAATTCTGCTTGTTTTTCTTGGTTGTGTAACCTATCATTAGAAGAGCAATAACGAGCAGTTTCCAATCTACCACACGCCACTGCGGCGTCCGCTTCAACACCTCTGTCCCGACAATTGACCCTATTTCTGGGGCCAGGGCTTGACAATCAGAGCGTCGTCTTGTGACCGCAACACTCATTCCAGTGGGGAACAATGCACACACGCAATCCAGGCGTTATTATTGGCTCTTAGCCGACGCAGAGAATCTAAAAAAGACGTGCTCGTTCAGGCACAAAAAGGTCCATCGGTGCACCAATTAAGCCCCGACTCTGTCAAAAACAGAGCGGGCTCGAATCCTTTGCCTTCGACTTCCGGGTGAAAGGGGGGCACGTTGAAGTCTTTATCAGGCTTTTGTCAGCAATAGGGTGGTGTGGAAAATATTGAAGCAAGTACTGGCTGTTGTATTTCACTTCCAGCCAAACGGTCTAAGTCAGTTTTGACAGAAATAGGATTTATCAAATCTGTCCTTGATCAAAGTCAGATTTGTGGTGGTGAATACATCGAAGGAGACAATTATAAAAGTGTCGGTAGCAATGCAATACCGCGACTAATCGTGCGTATTGCCCGGCATATATGAAGCGCTCTCGTCTGGCTTGCAGCTCGCTCCGGCCTTCAGTAACGTCATGAGGGGTTTTTTCTTGGCTGACTGCATCTGATACCGAAATGTTTTCAGAAGCCATAATCTTCTCGAAGTTTTGATCTACTGTTAGTAACGTGGGGAGGTAGTGGGGAAGCTTCGACCTTACTCCTCCAAAAGTAGATTTTCTTCAAAATTACATTTAAAGCGTTCTGATTTCACAGCTTTTCTGTTTACCTCAAAAAATAGGCCAAAATTTGCAGTCTGGAACCGCCCCTTCTGGTGAATGTCATATAACCATGCAAGGCGTGCTCCGCATTTTTCTGAAGTCACCCTCTACACTATCATCTATTCCAAATATATTTTGGCAGGGCTGGTCTCACCTGGATAGCGAGCTGGTCGACCTCGCTGAAGACTTCTGGGTCGTCGTAGATCTCGATTTTGCCGACGGTGGCGGGCGCGGGCGGCGGTGGCTGGGCCGGGTACTCCTGAAGATCTGGCACCTCCTCCACCTGCTCCTCGCCCATGTGGCTCATCATGTGCTCGATCTTGCGCTCGTTGATGAGAGACATCATCTCTTTGCTCTGTTTGTCAACCAGCGCCGCCGTAGCCGCCCTGAAATCAAGCGATATCTCTGGGTGTCCGTGACGAAACTTACGCCTGTTATGTTTCGTTGGAGGGGTGTTAGATGAGAAGCGAAAGTGGTTGAATTAGGTCCAAATGAGAAAATCAATGCTAATGTTGGGAATTTACTCACTACATATATCTCCTTAAGCCTGAAAAAAGTGAGCGAAATTGGCCTACGATAACATGGTTGGGCCGGGTCTATGGCACGGTCAGCGTAGCTTCCAACCATTTCCAACCGGACCATCTCCAAGCGGCTGACCAGGGCAACAACGATGGCCAGGGCCTTTACTGTGATGCTCACTGAAATTATTGTTTCCTTCCAATGCCGCTCAGTTCAGGCCCGTAGTCAGAAATTTTGTCCGGGGAAGGCAGAAGTCATTTTTTTAACAGGGACAGATTTAGTAAGAATGACAACAGGAGTGGCATCATTTCATTTGTATGTGGATTACATACTGTGCCACCACAACACAGCTGAATTGAACAGAAGTACCTTCAGTTCCGCAGAATCAAGGCAAGCTCACTGAAATTTTCTCCGCTCAGGGGACTCTCTCTAGCCATATCGCTGGTTCAGCGTAGACGCGTCATTGCTGAGATATAACGGCTAAATATAACGGAACTTGCATTATCGTCTTGTGTTTTTTTAGGATGGCATGGCCAGGAAAGCGTATAAGTTGCTTTGGATATTTTCTCGATGGCGAATTTTTCGGGAGTTTAGTAACCTCTGAGGCACGCAAGCCGTTGCCGTTTTTATAGACATATATGATAACCAGCATGAGAAAACATTTTTGTTACATTTATGTGACCACACGGTGGATAATGAACATTGAACAGTTTCAAATGAATTGTTACCCATCATAATATCAAAAAATGTGTATGCGCATACCTTTAACTCTTCACATACACACCATTCGTGTTGAGAAGAAACATGGCTTACATTTCACGAGTGTGTTTGGCATACCTTTCGTGTTCGAGAAGTTTCCGCGTGATAGATTCCTTCTTCTTCTCCCTCTTGATGGTCATATTCTTTTCGAACTCCTCCTTTTCTTTGAGATGTTTCACAGTCAGCACCTTCACATCGTCCTTGTTTTTCCGTTTGCTCATATCCTTCTCGAATTTTGCCGTTAGTTTCTCCAGCTCCTTCTCCCATTCTTCCTGTCAATCACAAACACGCACAAGAGAGTTTTAGCAGAACCCCGTCTAAGCCCTTTATTCCCAGAGGTACCTCGACAACTTTTATCCAAAAGTGTGTGGGTGGGAGCTGGAGCGGGTAATGCACGAGTGGGGAAAAATAACTTATCTATTTTCTTTCAGGGATAACATAGGGATAACATAGGGATAACAAGGGATAACATATTTCAAGCTACATAAGCCGACAGACCTCAATAAGATGTAGCGTGCCGTGCCGGTTCCTTGCCGAGTGAGCCCTCGGTGCGTCCCGGCTACCCACTCCATCTGTGAGGTTGGCCGTGCTTCTGATATTTTCTGCGAATATATGTCATACGGATTCGAATGCCAGTGAAATCCATCCCACGCTCGTCCACGATTTCTCCGCTCTCGAGCAATCCTGAAGCATCTGCGGCCTCTGTCGGCGAGTCGGCTCCTCGCGCTCGGGGCGCGCCCGGAGGCGCCGGCGCGGGCCATGCAGTGGAAACGTTTGGCTGCACGAGGGGCTGAGCCCGACGGTCGTCAGACACGAGCCGCTGCACACGGTGCCAGGGGCGCGCTCAGGCCCGCCGGCCGGGGAGGCCAGACACATACACGCCGCCGGGGAGGCACCGAAACTCCCGTGTACTCGGATTTTTGATCAGATGTAAAATGTTGCTTCACGAGCAGGCTATGCAACTGGGTCCTGGCGCTGTTCCCGAAAGGCGGCCGGGAGTTCGCAGCGGACCGCATATATTTCTGGCAGTGTGGGAGCGCCAGTCCACTTCTGTCGAACGGGGCGTGACAGCTCGTGACTGCGTGTTGTTGCGATTGGTGGCACGGGCGTGCCAACAAATATGTGGAAAGTGGACTGGTCAGACCACAATCCTCGAGTTTCTTCTCACGTCATGCCAATGCATGGCCCAGCATTGCGTGTAAACGGCTGGACGCCTGATTTCATACGCCTTTAGATTCGATAACTTAGAGGCAGGCTGATCGTTTACGGCTGTCTTTATTGAAGCTACCCCAGTAGCTCAGTCGCAGCTGTAGCCCGCAGCTGGGCCTAGCTGGGCCTAGCCCGCAGCTCTGAGCCAGCGCCGTAGACGTGCGTGCTACAGGCGTGACATCGTTTCTCCTGAGACGATCCGGAGTCCAACCATTTATCCGAATCCTGGGCTCAATAATTCATCCGACGCAAATCGACTGGCAACTGGCCCGAGGGAGTTCGAACTGAGTGAGGCAGCCATCGCTGGTCTGATAGGAATGCTGAACGTTGACTTTCAATTTTTCTCTTTTAGTGGAGATGTTTTGTTCGGATGGTGGGTTCGGGGTCCGCGAGACAAGAACCTTGGAATCTTTCTTAAGATATAGATCCAAAAGGCTATGCAATAACTTGGCCAATATTATTTTTAAATCAGGTAAAAAAAGGTATTATACATATGCAAATAAAGTGAGTTACATATTGATATCGTTAGAATCTTCACTACGATCTCAATAATGTCTGCAAAATATTGGAAACAAATAGGTGCTTTATTTTCATACATAGATACGTGTATACATACCATTTCGAACGAGATGCCACATAGACACTTTCAGAAAACAAATCATAAGCTGTCCCTAAGAATCTGACTCGTTCACTGTAAAGATACCGACCGAATATCGATACCGAAGGCCTATAAGCACCGGTACCAAATTACCGGTTCGTTACATCCTGGTCACTAACAAAGAACCACTCAATGAATTGGATGACTCTACAAGAGCTGAATTTCGTTTACGACACCTGCCGTCTCTTTATTGGAAGTCGCTCTGCCATGCAAAAAGACGCAGTCACTTGACTCGGGCACTTTGGCGCTCCAGTGAGGCGCAGCGGGGCAGCGCAGCGGTGCGGGCCGGCCGGCCGCCGCGCCGGGTCGGCTGCAGTGGCCCGCCGGTGTTGGCAGAGCCGTTCACCCGTGACAGCGACGCGGTTCAACGCTTCTGGAGCGACCCCGACCCCGCCGCGATGCCCCACTCAACAACTGACCCACTCATGCACCGTGCTGAACCCGTCCATGGACGGGTGGGGACCGCCGCACCTCGCGCCAGGGAAGTATGAGCTGCCGAGCAGACTCGCTGATGACTCAAGGTCAGTCAGGAGTAATCTTATAGAAGGTAAACTCTATCACTAAAACATATCATTGGCTGTGTTGGCTGTGCAAGATAATTTGTTGAATATGAATCGACGAAACTGTGTGATTAAGTGAGCACGCAAATATAAAACTGAGCCATCTTCTTTTGACTCTCCCAATTGAATTGAACAGTCAGAGCTTTCTCTCGTTGATTGATTAATTGAGTCACCCTCGGTATTCTGAATTACGATCAATTCCATATTGTTACTCCATTGCGATTGCAATCTCGTATCATGATTCTAGTCGCTAACTGCTTGTTTTTATTTTTACTGTGTTTAATTACACATATGAAGAGCTGGAGCGCTCCTATACTCTAGTCCGCTGCTCCGCTATCAAACGGTATACCCAAATGGTAGCAAAGTAGCGATAGCGGTTTCCATACACAAAATTTGCGGAGTAGCTGGTTGTAGACTGACGAAAATTCAAAAGCACTACCGCTGCTGACAGACTACTAAGGGGTCTGTTCAAACAAAATTAGGAGATGGAGATGCACCACCATTGTTGGGGTTTAGCAACGCACCAGTTGACAAGGTTATGTGACGTCACCACCTTCTCAGCCCGTTGGAGGGATTTAGGTGATCAGATCAACTTATTCAGAGGTTTCGCCGGGACCTGAACCCGGGACTTTTGGCTCAGGAGACTTTGAGGTGGAGATTGAGAGAGCTTGTTTCCATCAGAAAAAGAAAAAAAAACAATTTGAGTGGATGATTTCGTTGTGTGACATTGTTTGCATAACGTAAAGTAAAAGTGCAAATTCTTTGGCAATATGAAAATAGGCAGCAGTTTTCCTTCCAATTCATTTACAAAGAACAATAAAAAAAAGTTTTGGGCAGAGCTTTAATCTTTATGAGAAAAATTAGCGGTAGGAGCATAGCGGGGAGCGGTTTTGCGATTTTGAAAAAAGTAGCGGTAATAGCGACAGCGGTTTCAGCTAGGCAAAGTAGCGGTAACGTTTTTTAAAAATTTGGTAGCAGTGCCCACCTCTGCATACAATTTGTGTCACAAAATTTGGGCCCAGGCTTTTAAAAATGACCACAATTAAAAAGGATGAACTTTTTACAAGAAATGTGTTCTAGGCCTTATGATAACGAAGTTTTTACTCATCCCACCTGGGGTCTCAAACCTATGTCGCGATTTAAAATTTGAAGTTAGTGTGGAATGTACTATTTGAAATGTAGTCAAAGTGAGGTCACTTGACCTGGCCCAGCAATCTGACCTGAGATGAACCAGGTCTGAAATGTTGCATCAAGTCACGAAAAAGATCCGGCATAAGTTATTAAATGTATGCCAACAATGCGCGCAGTCGTTCTCCGGCAGGCTCAGTATGCCCCGAGGAGTGTTTACTTACAACACACTGTACACTGTGGAGAACTAAGGTCCAGAGTTAAAAGGCTTCAGCGCGACCCACATACTTGTGTTCGTGGCCTCTTATTGGGCAATAATATGGCGAACACTTAG
Source organism: Lepas anatifera (assembly GCA_034440635.1). NCBI lineage: Eukaryota > Metazoa > Arthropoda > Thecostraca > Lepadidae > Lepas > Lepas anatifera. The sequence goes on along the minus strand of JAOTON010000772.1, from coordinate 1,668,657 downwards.
GCATTCATGTTTACTGATGGGACCAGGATAGCTGTGGGAAGAGCGACGGAACAACACAAGCTGACTCGATAAAAACTTTATAATTTCATATTATAGTGCATTTCTAAAATGTGTGTGTATGTAAATTCCTACAGCAGCCGGTTGGACAACACCCGGGCAAGATACGAGTACCAGCTGTGAGTTTCTTCATCCGTTACTACCCTTGCGTAGTTCCTAATTAGTAGCTGCATGCGCATTCAGTACCGGCCATTGACCCGGGAAGCATGGTCAAGCTCGCCCCGCGCTGCAGCAACGCATTGCCCGCAAGTAGAATTGTGACGGAACACGCCCGCAACCTGCTACGCTACGTGATTTATTAGTTCGGCGCTGGACATTAACGTTTAGCTTATTTTATCACGACTGTGTTGATAGAAGATAGACCTAAGAATAGCAAGCAAGGCCATCTGATCAGCGATTCAGTGAAACTTTCCACCCATTGTTGTGTTCCGTCACTGTTGCCCCGTCACTGTTGCCATGCCAGCTGGATCTACAGTATCACTGGATCTCTGTTTTGCAGGAAGACGACAGATCTAACGAGCACAACCCCTGCCGTAGTGAGGACCACGACAGTTCAATGACATGTCTTCAGAGCCGACCAGCCGTCACTGGTGCGACAGTTTGTCACGTCGCCGTCGGCTCCTGCTGCCAGCGACAGTCCGCACCTTCTTGGCCACCAGATGTTGCTAGAAAAGGGAGGAGCCCACACCTGCTCTTAGCCTCAGGAGACAAAACCATAACACATCTACTCAGCACGCGTGTTGAGAGAAAAACTAGACGGTTGAAAACATAGCCCGAAGCTACTATTGTTTTCGTTTCACTCCCCAAAGGCTAGGAAATATTCATCGAGCAGCGTGGCACAAGCAGCACACATCGCCCCAGCTTCTTAGAAACAATTAATGGGCATTTGCTGTGCCAGAGACAGCAGGTACAAAGTCGGATGTTACAGTTATCTACATTATCTCTCGTGACAATGTATTACCTCTCGTGACAATCTCACGAGAGGGCACTGGTTGGACAGATTCGAGAAAGCTGGAGTATTTTCACATGATGTGGTACGGCGATGTGAATGGACAGCTACAAATTTCACAACAGTCCGACTGCACGTCCCCCTGTCTCTTAATTTGCGTCGTTATTAAGTAACGTCACTATTCAGCCCACTTGAGAAGTTAACTCAACTGAATCAAAATGGTTAGTAATTTCTACTCCACAAGACCATGATGAAACTCATTCCACCTAAGATTTATCATTCAGTGTATGGACATCAGAACCAAGGCTGGAAATATCCTCTTGAACCAGGGGAGGTCTTGAATGAGTTAACACTGGCACGGTTATGCGAGTCCTATACAAACCTGATGGGAGACCCAAAATCCTGGTGGGTCCCAACCCATCCCCCCAACCCTCCGGGTTCTCCATCCATGATCAGAACCCTCACTGTCTAAAATCTGGACCTGCCTGCATCCAATGCTAGCAATCTTGCGCACGTTATCAGAGCGATCTCGAACCCTTTAACTACCTTACACTTCTGCAGCAGCCCTCCGTATTTGATGCCTGGAGCTGTCCCTGCCCTGCACTAGCACCAGGCCCCCGGTGATTGAGGCCTGGATCCAACCCTGCCCCGGAACCGCTGCGGCCGCCCGCCCGCGGCGTTCAAACAGCAGAGAGAGAGAGAGAGAGAGAGAGGGAGACCGAAAAAGGTAGATAGACATACAGACAGATAGACAGATGGGATGACACGGCTTACAGGTAGACAGAGGAGCAAAAAGACACGCTGAAATAATAGATACATGCCTAATATACTCGGTAAGACCTAAGGACGAATGGATGGATATATGTACACCACGATGGTAAAAACAGTATCAGAGCAACATCCAATTCTCCAGTAAACATGCCGATGTCAGGTTGATATCGGCAGACATCGGGTAGACTTCGAGATGTCGTAGGTGGAAAACCGATGTTGGGCCGATGTCGGCCCAACATCACTATCTCGCCATGCCAGAATCATCGGCACGCTGACGCCAGACCGGCGTCACCCCCCCTCCCTCGCCCCGTGTATCGCTATGAAGGCCACTTAGAAATATATAGAAACCGAGTTTGAACTCACATAACTTTGATGTCCATGATTTTAGGCTTTACAGCTACCAACTATGTCATTTCATTTTTGGAATTAAACAAACCTTAAAGCAGCTGTTGAATATAAGCAGTTTTTCTCTTCACTGCATGACTCAATAAATCACCACGTTTCATGATATTTACCTTGAATTCCTCCTTTAACCGTTTATCCTCCTGTTCCCGTTGTGACGCAAACTTCTGGTAGAGTCTGTCTTCCTCCTCCCTGTGTATCCTCTCCAGCTCCTCTTGTTCTGCCTTGTCCTGAGAAAGGTGAAAATGAGTTAGATCACTTCAAGGACATAATAGAGGCGATGTTCATATTACGGTTTATCAGGCACATACCAGAAAAAATATTATGATAGACACAGTGATTGCGGGAACTGGTCTTATTGCTCTGATATATACGCGTTATATTTAAGTTTGTACTCAAGCTTGCCTATGTAGATAATAGCTATAGAAACTAAACAATTATGTGATCCAAGGTGCTCCAAAGACAAAGGCAAACGCTTATTTAAAGTCGTCCACAGATATACAAAGTAATTGTGACTTTTAGACCCTACTTCGAGTCCAAGCTCAATGGAATGATGGCATAATCCACTTATTTCTCTGAAAGCAAGTTTTCTTTTAAAAACCAAACAATCGCGTACATCAGCATATACAGACTTCACAATTATTCCACACACTATGCTCAGCGTCACAAAATCTCAATCATTTTCCATAGACGTCACTGCGAATTATCAGCACGTGCCTTATTGGGTAGCGCCTTTGTTTCGTCCCGCCCATTGAACGGTGGTGTTACTCTCCGAACCAAGACTGCAGTCTCACAGTGGAAGGAGACTGCAACGACCTTCTAGCATCACAAGGCAGTAGCACCGCCCTCCGGGACGCGGCACAGCCGGACGCCGCCTTAGCAAGTCTAATCGGGAGGTAGCATGTATTATTAATGCGTTCATATCAGATTCATGGGAAATTGACTGGCCATTCATGGCACCTGTTGTTCATACGTCAGTGTGTCACAATCAAGTGCCGTTCAGTTACCTTGCTTCGTAGTATTATTAGTGCACACCTATGCAGTACCTCGCCTCACAGCACCACCCTTATCGATAGTGATGCACCACTGCCGCCAGGAGTGCACTTTCAATTTGCATTAGTGCATAGGCAGATCCAGGATTGCCGATCGGGGGACACCTTCCGGGGGGCGCTATCTGGACCGGGGAGCGCCACTTTTGACCGGCAAAACCTATCAGGTGGGCGCAAAATCCTATCGGTGGGCGCCGATTTTCGCACCATGGGGGGGGTGGAAAGCGACATTTCAGGGGCGCAATCGAACTTTCAAGGGGGCACCGGGACCATTTCACGGGGTGCCGAGGGTCTATCGGGGTGGGGGGGCGGGGGCACGTGCCCCCTTTGACCCCTGCATCCGCCTATGCATCAGTACGTCACTGCCTCCAATAACAGTTTCTTGCGACTGCATGGGATACGCACTCATGAAGGGACCCACAATGATGTCAAAATTGTCTTTATTGAATAATTGGATTGGGTAGAATCTGGTTCTGCGTGGTCTTTTTCATACCTAGTTCCCTACAGCTTAATTGTTGGTGTAACATAGAAGCCATCTATATGTAGTACAGTTGTATCGGAAACATAGCATTCCTTTGAAGGAAGATTAGATAAAAGTCTTATACGTTTGACACCAATATTTCTTAGAAAGAAGAGACATTGAACTTGCCCTCACATTGCTGTCTGCTGGAGATTCTCAGGCGTGTAATCTTATCTAGGAGGAAATCGGGGAGGGTTTTTTTATGAGAAACCGACTTTACATGAGATGTAACTTCCAAACAGCGTCAACCACTTCTTCCTATCAGCGTGTGCACCGCGTACGTAGTGGCATCACCGAAAGAGTTAGGCTTTAGAGTACGGGGTCAGTGAAAAAACCTGCTACCCGGAATCGGGAGCCTAGCTTGTCATTTTGAGCAGACGTGAACAATTTTTATACGTTACATCTAACCGACTCCTCAATTCACAGCCCCATAGGAAAACTCAATTCACAACCCTTTTGAGGAAAATTATCGCTGGCATGAAGCGTCTGCACATTTTCCCGGCACTTTCGTTATTATCTGCTTTAGGTTTATGGGGCGTTGCCTCATGGCTTTGAAAGTAGCGCCTGAAAGTCTAACAAAAATATATAGTCAAGTATCCCCAGGTGTCTCGTCGGAAGTGACATTCGTATTTGGGGGCTGCCATTATATCATTTTAATTAAAAAAATGACCTCTCCCTAAATACTTTTAAGCAAACAAAAATAATAAATGTCACAGTGCTGAGACGAGGAGCATGATTACAAGTTGACATGGTAGAATCCGAGATGCAAAGTGTATCAGCTCCATTTTGCATTTAGGGTTCGAGGATGCAGATCACTCAACATCTTGTCTACAAATGAAAATAATTCTGCTTTTGAAATTACTAATTCTTCGCCCCTGGGGATTCTATAGTCAGAAATAAAACCATTAAATCCTCTTACAATTTTTTATCTATCGAAACTATAGAGGGTGAGGTTATTCTTAAAATAAAACGATATTGGCAGAGTCACAAAAATGACCTAAAGAACACTAGTGACGCTAAAACTGTTGAAAGCAACCGAAACTTTCCCTGAATCTGGTCCAAGGTAGCGATAACATCCAGTTTGGACAAGAGTACCTTATTTCGAAGAAGAGAACTGGAGTGTTACATTCACACCGGAACACCATCTACTTTCCCTCTCCATTATGCTTTTTTCATCATATCTGCTTTATACTGTCTCATGCTGCTCAAGAACCTCTTAAACCTATTTGCATCAATAAGCGAAATAACCCATCTACCTCAACCCGTTTAATGACTCAGAAGGTCCCTTGGTCGGAGAGCCCATAGTCCAAAACAGCCAGAAGTAAACTTTCATTTGTGTCCATGCCTTCAACAAGAAATTACTGAGAAAGTATTTTATATTTTTATAACAGGATGTGGCCTGCTAAAGTGCTTATTTTTAGCGGCACAGACCAGGGTTTTAAATACGCATGCTCAATTATCAATGATTTGATATGACAACGATCACGGTCTGAAGGAATCTGTACACCTTGTACAAAGGTCTCTCAGGGGTAGCTGTGACGTTCATATTGTGACACTGTCAGCTGGTCAGAGTCCCTCTCGTAAAGCTATCCTGCAGTGTTAGCTACCCTTGTCGTGGTCAGCGTCATACAACCCAGGTGAGGGCTAGTTAAAGCTTTTGGCATCCACAGAGGTCATCATTTCCTTCACTCATAACCGCGAAACAGTGCTGCCCAAATGTCAGTATCACATCAAAGACAATTTTGACTTGGCGGCATGCCTCGTGCAGTCACGAGTCTCTACTTAAGCCGTATCAAACACATAACCTCAAAAAACCATACCTGGGGTCACCACAGTGCCGAGCGGCCCCTCATTGTAACTATTACGCAGCTCAGGGAGATCCTGAACTGGGCCATGACGAGCTGTTGGAGGCTCTTAGAGCAGCCCCTCCTCCCTTTAGGACGGATGGTGGCTGCACAATACTCCGTGAATGAATGACTGTAGGAGCTGGCAATATCATAAATGCAGCGGAAGGCGTAAGAGGACAGAAAATATCCATCAATAGCGTGTCAACAATGTCAGAGATAATATACCGGCAAGACGGAGTTTCTGCTCATGACGCCACCAGGACCCAAGAGTGGTGCACTGCCACCGTTCCAGGTTTCTGGCAGAAAGGGGTAACGTCGAGTAGCAGCTCAGACATCTCGCCAATCGACAATGCCTAGACCCTCGTCGAATGCGAGCTTGTTAAGCTGGTGCCTACCCCCATCGGGCAGATGCTAATCGTGCGCCTACCAAAGGTGTGTATCAAAACCAAAACATTTGATACACTCTTCAGCGGGACGCCCAACCAAACGCAAAATTGTTTGCGACTAGGTTGGGAATATATTGAAAAATAAGTTACGGCCTCCCTTTGTTTCTTTTCCTGTTCTAAGCATTTTTTGGACGGGAAGAACAATGTTGACACCCTCGGTACATTGGAAGAGCACCTCACATAGTATGTTGCAAAATTCATCTTGAGATCAGGGGTACAAATAATGTTAAGTGCTGGAATAACACAGTGCAACCACCAGGAACTTCTGGATGTGATTCGATCCAAACTCTTGTTCAGCTGTCCTTTTGTGCTAACACACCGAGCTCCGGGCTTAAAAGGGTCAGACTGCACGTGCGCGCGTGCTGGCTGATGAGGCTCGTGACTCGGCCAATGGTAGGCTGCATGAGTTTCGGCACAGGCCGTGTTCCTGCACACGCTACAATGAGCAGGTATTGTGCTGTCGAGCACGAGGGCAGTTCAGTGTTACGCGGAGCACGTGACGCTTCACTGCATGCCTGTCGGCGGCGACGACGGCGCACACGCCAGGCCGCGCTCCGTCTGACTGACTGGCAGCTACTGCGTGCTCGCGATCTTGATGCCAGAGTGGCTGCTGCAGCAGCATGACCTCTGATGTTTACGCCACGCGAGGACACGACGGCAGCGCCCTCTATTTCTGACACAGATTGACGTGTGATTGATGGCTGACTTTTCCCGCATTTGCGTTTGCAAATGATTTTTCCCGGCTAACTGTGTGTAGTTGGGTGAGAATATGCGTCATATCGTGTGTTCTGTCGTCTGTGATCGGAGTAATTACTAGTGTTCCGTTGTGCAATGTCTATGTATATATTGCATGATCAGGATTGGTGATGGGATTAGAGGGGATATAAACATTTTGAGGAGTGTTTATTCTAGTTTCATGATAATTTGACAAGACTGCAACGCTTAAGAATTAAACACAATCGTGACGCGGATAATGAGCGGCTCGGTGGTAGAGCAAAATGTCCCGGGTTCAAGTCCGGTTGGGTTCTTTGGATAGATGAAGTCAGTGTAACCTGAGAGTTGACGGAGCCGTTGGCAGCAGTTGTTTTATCCAGCACCAACCACTATAGTCATTACAGTTCTGATACTCATGAAAGTGGAGTTACGGTTTTGGATGAGTATACACCCCATAGATACCAGCTTGCTACTTACAATTTTTTCACTGGACCACCATCGTCTCTTTGGACTCAGCACCATTTACAAAATGACGGAGTTATACTGTTTCTCAAGCCTTGTCACTCAGTCCATGGGGAATAAATGAATGATAGGGTTTCCGGTAGGCATCCTGCACATAGCTCCTTTGTCACCTCGAAAAGCATGAAGGAGACGTTAGAAACAGAACAAATTTCCGAGGTAAAAGTAAATGCAGGTAATTTGAGGTATGAGTAGCTTTAAGTTTTAAGGGAAGATTAATTCAGGGCTATTAATTTGGACAATCTAATCAGAAAATCAAGCTAAGAGTATAATACCCAGTGGAGGGTATAACGCTCCAGAAGTCTAAGATTTAGGTGCTGCAGACGATTCAGGAGGGCAGAGAATCCTCAGGAGGTTTAGCGCACTGCCCATGTTCATGGCATCGCTCCTGCGGCCGGTGGCGAGGCGACAGCAGCGGCGACAGTGGTAGACGGGAGCCAGCGAGCGTCGCATTCCGTCACGTTGCGGTCAGTTACGGGCCAGCAGTGGTCTCTCGACAGTGTCCCACTTCCTCAGCCACCCGCCGTCTCACCGGCCACCCGGCAGTCTACGGAGGAGAGACGGGCACCAACTGCACTCCGCGCGAGGCGACGAGAGCACAGCTCTGCAATCTGCCCTGCAGGAATGGCAGCTAAGCCAAGGCTCTAGAATACCAGCTAAACTGCCCACTCTGCGGCGAAGAAGACGAGTAGCGTATCCTTCACACTATCGCACCGAATCCTTCACTCTATCGCAGCGAATCCTTCACTCCATAGCAGCGAGACGAGATAAAACCCGCACTGTACGACGGAGAGGTGGAGAATAAGGCAGTGTGGCGAGGAGCGTGCGAGTTTATGCGATTACAAGGAGGCTGGAAAAGAGAGTTGTTTGGAAATTGAATCATATCTGTGAAATATACATTTTACTTTGTACAAACCATGCATTTTATAGTTGATGCTTAAGTGTGTTCCCATTCTTTTGATATGAAAGTAAGAACATTTTTCCACACTCACTTCCAGAAAACAGTTTTTTACAAGATATTTCCGCCTTTTACAATTTTTGTAATAAATCAATCGTTAGCCGTTTAATGACGTCACATTAATATCGGCTTTACCTGGCCCCTGCAGCGCGAGAGCTGCGCCATCTCCCCAAGGACCCTCCAAGGGTGGCACCGCTGGACGCCGTGCAGAAGCGGTAGCTCACGTGCAATCGTTTACCTCCAAGACACAAGGCCCAATATTGGGGCGGTCAGCCTGGCAAGCCAGCCCCAGAATAGAACGGAACACTGATGCTTTTGGAAAATAAATGTGTGAAAACACTGATTGTCGAATTATACGCACCACGTCATTTTCGGCGTAGTTAGCCGGTCCGAGGGTGCACAGAGAGGCGCACAGGCAGGCTGTCGTCACGCCGGCGTTACGTGGTTGTCACGCTATGGCACTGGATGTCACGCCAGGGCCGTCACCTGGGAACGTGCCCACGCCGGCGCCGAGCCTGATAATCACACGGCTGGGCGGGAAACAGCCAACGGCGAGCAGCCGACGAACCGGCGGAGGCCAGCTCAGCATTCCCCCGAAACAGATCACCGCTCGCTACTCCCGCGAGTTTCTCTTACGTGAGAAGTGGACATGGCTCCCGCAACAAGGTCCATCAAATGCGTTTATAGTATTCAAATGTTTTAGCAGTGCATCTTCTTGTAAGTTCTGATCAACATGAAGAGAAAAACAAAACTGGAAACAAAAATCATTTCCGAAAGCAAGCGTTATACTCCTGAATTTTTTATACATGTAAACAAAAAACGGCAATATTTAACAGGAAAATTCCCACTTTTGTCTTCTTAATTAGGTTTCTGAAATTTCTGAGACTAGCTAGTTGAGGTTTAGGTTCTCTTCCACCTTTCATCCATCATACTCTTGAAGTTTTTTCTGCTCTCTCGGAAAATTGTGGATAGCCGAAAGCTGTTGATAATTAGTGATCGCATATCCATTTCTAGAAAACATTTCGCAAGCCCATTTTATGGACATAGCAGTGGGAATGATATCATCGATGACGTTCCAGCTTCTGTGGAGAAGGCGCCGTTAGCCCTCACCGGCTGTTGCTGCCTTTTTCGTGAGCCGCCGGCGAAAAGTTCAAGCTTCGTGGAATACTACATACGAAACGGCACGTAGAAAAGTTAGAACTACTTGACGCATACACCCCGTGACCGGTTGTGCATCTCCGGGCTCGTGCATGACGCAATTTGCATCTTGGTGCCCACCAGATTTCGATACCAGCTTCAATAGCAACGGGCGGATACGGGCGGACTTGAGCTCAAGGCTCTGACATCACCAGCAGGCAGGAACTGCTCGCCGCGCCGCGCTGTGCCGAGGCGTCGCGGGCCGCGCCACGCCGCCAGCTGGCCCCGCAAGTAACGGTGCGGCTGGGCCGCGCGGCCGCGGCGCGCGTGTGACGCCCGCCCGCGCAGGCGCCGCGACGCCTGACGGCTCTCCTCCGAGAGCGCCGGCTACAGCACTGATCAGCCATTGTCCACCGGCCAACAGCCTTACATGGAGCCGGCAGCTCAGTGAGTCATGCGGCCGAGATCAGAAGAACCAGGGTGGGCAGAGCAAGTGCTGACTAATCTCATCGTCCGGTGTTCATGGGCAGGCTCGGCACAAAACATCCAAGTGGAACGGAAATCTGGGCTCTGCAGGCGGATAGATTGTAGGGCCTGGATGCAGTAGGCGGAAAATCCGCCTAGCCTCGACTAAATCCAGTTTCATTGAGACAGAAAGCGGAGCAGAGCCCTTATTGATGGCCGGATCCGGGCAATAACATTTTCGGGGTCAGAGATGCGTGCGTGCCCATCGATACGGCACATCCAGGACTGGAACTAACATCATCCTCGGAGTGACTGGGCAAACAGAAAGAAATCAGGAGCATCCAAAATAGGGGGGTAAGGAACATTTTAATATCCATTCATATAATGTGGCCGTGGACTCGTGGATAAGAAAAATCTGGAAAAAATATGGGTGGCCGTAACCTCTTATCCCCCGCCCCTTTTCCTAAGGTCTAGGATGTCGATGGTTAGCTTGTGATGTCATCGGTGGATGAGTCAAAGTTTAAGTTTAGGTGACTGGTTTGAGCATTACCTTATGTTTTGAGACTTGAATTTCCTTTTGGCTGTGGTCAACGCTTACAGCCAATCATAACTCAGACGGTATAGTATTTCCTGGTGCAGGGGCGGCAAGCATTCCAGGAATATCATATCTTTTAGAGTTCTAAATGCAGCTTTGGGTGCTCTTTTCCTAAATGAAATGTCAGCCTATGAGGTATCCAAAGCAGTGGACCTAATGAGCCATACCAGGCTGAAAAAGTCAGGGGTAGCTGACATCGAGGTGATCAGGCCAGACATCCTGCCGCCGGTCACCAGGCGTGTATCCTGCCGCGGCGTCTTTCCCTCCACGACACCACAGGCGTACCAACGAGGAAGGGGCCATGTCCACCCCTCCCCTAGTATTTAAGCTGGGGCACTGACAGCGGAAATAGGTGGCACCGGGGCATGGTGCCCCCTTTAAACCAGAAGTTTTAACACTAACCCTAAGGCGTTGAGTAGAAAGAAATGGGTTGCAAAGTCAATGGTGCCTCCCCCTTAAATTCGGACGTTCCACCGTCACTGGCTGCGTGCCAGTCCCTAGATCTGCCATGCAGTATTATTAGATGTAAGGAAACCCAAATGTTTGCCAATTCTAACATTTTCCCTCTCTTTCGAAGCAAATTGTATGAGCGTTTCTCCACTAGAAAGTACCGTAAGATCGGGTGATACCCGATCCGATTACCCATCGCAATGTACGAATTAAACGCTGGCGAAGGCTAGCCAGAAATAGCTGAAAGCTCCTGTTTTATGCCACCTTGAAACAGAAGTAGCCGTTTGGTTATCGCCTATAAAAGCTATAACCGCCTATAGTGATACCATGCATTCCATCCTACCGAGAGCCGCAACCTCAAAATTATTCTGCTAATTTGCTTATCTAATATTTTAGAGTGAGGCCGCGGACAAAAGGTTCCAGCAAGTTTTAAATTCATCCACGTGTCGCGCTAAACGTATTGTGTAAGGTCTGCTATGGGACTTCCTAGCATCTAAGAACTGAAATTATTTGAAATGCTCGTAAAAAAGTTGGTCCCATCGTTTCTACTGCACCGTTTTCAACCATACTCACCTTTTAGCCTTCGCCCCACCGGGGGCCATCGATGGCCCCCCTCCTAAAGTTTGTTTCGGGATAGCAGAAAAACGACGAGACACAGCACCGCAGTTGAGAGCTCTATCTCTCACCCCATCATTTTCCCACCATCCCTAAAAAATTTACGTCAGGTCACCCAAGGTCAGGCCACCAGGTGAGGTCAACCAAGGTCACCTCACTTCAAATTTTAAGCTCTATAAGAGTTACATTTCTTAGTCGATCGGTTTGAAACTTCCTACACTGCATGACCCCTCCAGGGTCTACAAGGCGTATGTCCGGGATTTTTTATTTCGTGACCTGAGTTCAGGTCACAAGGTGACCTCTCCCATTAAAAAAACAAGGGAAAAGCTGTCTTATGATCTGAAAGACACAAAAACGATTGCAAATGCTCAGCTTGCTCAGAAAAACGTTATTGGACACCCTTTCATGGATCCCTGAGGCCATATTTTCCCTTTGACCTCTCCAAGGTCATCCAAGGTCACCAGGGTTCAAAAACAGTATTTTGCCTATAACTTTTGACTTAATTAAGCTACAGCGCTGAATCAAACGTCATCGTGTATGTCTCGTTACTGGCTTTCATTTGATATACAGCAAGATCACTTTCTGACCTTTCGTAACCTCAGGTCATATTAGGTCACGAGGTGACCTCTGGAGGTCAAACTACTGGCGGGAGGTCATTACCTTTCAAACAGCGCAAAAAAGTCTGGCATTTTCCTATCGAATTTACCTATCAGATCTCAATAGCTCTAATGGCATAATAGTTATGCCCAGTTTTCTTAAGCATTGCATATTTTAGTGAAAATTGCCTATCGTGACCTAACTTGAACTCTTGAGGTCAAACCATTGACCTGAGCGCTTAAACGTGTAAAGTAGTTTCGTAATGAATTTACGCGAGCTTTCTAATGCACTTTGCAGATTTGTGCTAACCCCCAAATTTTCGGAGTTAGAGGGGGCCATCGATGGCCCCGGTGGGGCGCGGGTTAAGTTAGAGCTAGTATCCGAGGGATTCTATAGGGCCCTCTGTGACAATAGTGTGAAAACGATCGAATGGTACGGCAAAGATGTGCTATGAATAAGAAAACATTATTTTCACTGCGATTTAAATCTCCTATTGATGTCAGGCTTAAAATGGCGCAAAACCGAAAAATAATGCGTACTGCTACATTTGCAAGCACGTGGTAAATAAACCGCTAAATGAAGGAAACAAACAGCTTACAGGACAAAATACTAGTTTCGGAGGCTTGGGTCATTGATTTACCCCATCACCTTCCAATAAGGTTGCTTCTCCCAAGCCTCTGTCTGAGACCATGCTTCTAATAAAAGTTGCGTCATCGCTTCCAACAGAATCTACTTTTTCCATGTCATAATGTCGACATGTGTGTAATAGTGCAGGAAAGCTTTCGTACCGAAAGCATTGTTATACAAACTACAGACAATTCCACGACACAGAAAGGAAAATGGCGTCATCACCATTCTGAAGTTGTTAGCAGCTTCATAGACATGTAATTGCACGTACATGAATGAATACCAACGATTGTTCTCCCCATTTGTTTTTGTGTCATGCTGGCAAAACGTGGAGCTCAAGCTGCGGAAAATGCAGGGCAATCTTCACCTCAGTGCGTCAGAGACGCCACACCACGGCCACTCGCGGATCCAGGGCTGTGAGGTGCTGCGGGCAACCCAGCTGCAGCACTGTGAGATACTGGGAGCAACCGAGCCCAGATTCTGGTGAGTGAGGGTGTAGGGCGCGAGCTGTGGTGAGTCATCGCTCCACCTCTCTCCCGATCACATACCATGGACGGAGAGTAAGAACACTGCCACTAAAGGGCCATGATCTGTTATTTCAAGTTGTAGACATGGTCTCTGTTGCGCTGCCCTTGAACCTGCCGCAGAGGCTATCGCCTGCCGCGTACGCAGCAGCCCTGTTTATGTTTGTTCCCAGGCAGTCATGGTAGGGGAGAAGGATGTAACGGCGCTCACTGTGGCACCCGCAGCCCACACTCGTCATCGACAGACAGATCGCTACGGCACTGATTCAGACACAATAAGCTTTCTCAGTGCGTGCATATCAGCGAAAAGCCTAGGAAGGGGGCTGGCCGAAATAAATGAACGCCACTGCTGCTGTCTCAGTGGGCAGTGATGAGCTGAAATGTGCGCGTGTGAATGGGTTTCTCGGTTTTGGATTCCACATACAGCTATTTGATATAATAACAAGTGGGATGAATTATGTAATAATGGCGCATCAAGGAGATTTCGCATAAGTGCTCTTTTTCGTGTAAAACAGAAATGAATTAAATGCGTCTGGAAGCAAATGATCACTCTAAGGCTACCCCAAAATCTTCCAGAACTACAGCTGTCTTTTCAGCCCCAGTTTCCCTGGAAAAACTGTTTAGCATGTATTTGTATACAGGACCACTGCACGCAAGTTGAATTTATGACAGCAAATTTGAATAGGTAGACTGCTGTGTAAAGTTTTTAAACTGATAGGTTTAACGGATTTAATGACCTTGCCTTTAGTGAAATTGCCGATGGCACCATCGGGTAATCTGTTATCTGTCATAGCATACCAAGTATAGGCTAACTTAGGTATCGATTACATTATTATTCTTGAATAAGGATAGTGCTATTATTACAGTGCTATTTGTTTATTCCAATCATTCTATGAGGGCTTATTTTCACTCCATGCTGGTCCTCTAAAGGGATCCCTCTCACTATTTAAACTTCTAGCTTGGCATAAATGCTAACTTTCTCGCCTGAGATATTAAGTTTTATGGGGTCAGCACCACCTCACACCGATTTCGATGTATGGTGGTGCTTACCCAATACGATTGGCAATGGAAGGGCCTCGGGAAATACTTGCAGTGGAATCGGGCAAAGTATTTTCCCAGCAATGGCACAAATCATGCGTGTTTGCGCTGAGTTACCGGGCTTGTGGGTATAACCACAGCTGAACCATGCCCAGTGCAGATTTCAAGCATTTGTTCAATATTTAAATATCGATGGAGACTTTAAGAGTTTCTGGGTTCTAACTGATATTTCATGAACCCAAATGGTCACTTTGAACTTTCAAGGCACTGCTGCAAAAGCGGTAAATCTCACATCGACCCCGCTTCCAAAAAATTAGCATGTAGCTTCGCTTCCACTCCCACAGTTTCCACGTCCAGGTACCTATAGGCTTAAGCACGAGAATTGGCGGGCTTTGAAACCTACAAGTATGTAGAAGCCAAGTTAGCATGTGTCCAGCTATAAATAGATCCAGCCTTAATCATGTACTTGTTTGCAAAAATGAAATACGCGCCTCCGCTGTTCTCACTGCACGTTTCCGTTTTCAATCTCACAGCCCTATTTCAAAGATTATATATTTTAAATGTGGAGTGGCCGGAAAAATTGTCAATCAAAGCTGTTATGTCAACTTAAATACGTACTTAAGAACATCATAGCTCCTGTCGGCTTCCGTGGTTAGATATTTGTAAAGACATGCACAGTGGTCATAACTCATCTTCTCTCGTATCACGCCAGCTAAGTCGGAGGGGGTTGGTGGTGTAGCAGTTAGCATTCCTGATCCCCATTCCACTGGCCCGGTTTTCCTCAAGGCCTTCAAGTTCAACGTTTGATCTTCAAAGCCAGGCAGATTCACCGAGCAAATAACAATTTGGTCTCTCGGAAAACCTTTCAACGGGGAAAGATCTGGTGACGCTATATGACATTCCCAGTTTATGAGTTAATAGGCTTAAAAATGGTTGTCATTCAGCTAAATGAGAGCACCCGCAGAAATTTACGTCACCACGCGAATGCTCGCTACACCAAAGACACAAGTGTTCGCGACGCCCACGTCCGTAGTGCTACTTAGCGTACCAGGTGTACCGGATGGAGGCTTAATCAATAGACAGTGCATTTGGAAACCTTGATCTAGCTGAAATGTAACGCCATTGATGAAGCGGAAACATTCATGGCGGAGTTAGACCGGATCCAAAACATTCTACAGCTTTCTCCCGTTGAAATATACTGGTACCTCCAGATGGAGCTTAGACGAGGCTCGGCTGGTGATTATAGCATGTCCGGGTGGTGGATGCAACACGATTCCCTGGTTAGCCACCACCCTCTGTAAGAGAGACTACTGAACTAAAAACCCACTTTAAAATTTTCCAGTGCTCTTATGATAGAACTTCGAATAATTGTCCATCACTTAGAATAAAAACTAGCGTTATTTTCCTCCGCAGTCACTTTACACACTTTTCATGATTTCCAAGAAATGACACCAAAGGTCTAGATTTTTCGGTCCGGTACAATTCAAGAAAAAATGATGAATAGATACAAGAAAGTGGCTGTCACCCCCGGAATACGTACATATAAGCGTTGGACTGCCTTTCCTTGTTGTTCAATTGGACATTTCGCCCCTGGAAAGTCTTGACGCGTGCCTGTCAAGGCCCAATGGGAGCCACTGACCTCAGATCTGGCCTGACGAAGAGTTAAGCGAACCACTTTGGAAAAGAACGAGAGCTGAATGGCGGTAAATGATGCACGCCCAGAAGGCCTCACCGAAGAAAACATTCTAAGCCGACTGTGTAAATTCAGTACTTTTAACACTGTTCGGGTACTTATTTTACGGAGGACAGTATCACGAGTCTGCTACCGCAATTCAAAGCTCTAGCCTGAGTCCAGAAGACCTCAAAGGCGCTGATCAGTCTCAGTCTATTGTGTTGCCCGATTGGATTCGACATGGGGCCGTACAGAGACTGGCGCATCACCCGCATGCTACACAAAATGCTAATGATAAGCGAGTGAATTCATAAGACAACAGTTCGACATTCCGGACGCGTCGGTACCCCGATTTTCCTGCCAAGTCCAATATCGGTAACTAAGGTTTCCGTGCTCAGCATCCATTTGCTAGCACTTGCCATTACGGCTCCAATCGCTGAGGCCAACAGTCCAAGGCTGTTCGTAACGTTCTGCAAGGCCTCCGACGTGCTCGATGTCGGCTCTTCAAAGGGAATATGGCAGCTTCATAACTTGATTTGAACTAAGATAGACATATGGGAGAGCATGTCGAGAAGCTCCTGGATCGAGTTTCCATTTTCCCCAGAACTTACCGCTCGCAGAGAAGAAGGGTAAACATTTCCCGCCAATCAACCCTGTCATTCCCGGGTGGTCACGTGGTGTGAGTTGAACTTGGAACGTCACATAATGGTCAAAGGCTCAGGCCCAATGCGCGAACATATATTTCTTGATTGGACCTCTTTTAAACCTATGTACTAAGCGTATCCTCAGCAGTGGGGACTATAAATGCATATAACCTTCTCCAATGACTAGTTAAAACGTGAAATGTGTTATAAGATATTAAGTAAAATAACCAAAACTGATAAGTGTCATTTTGGTTACTAATAATAGGCATTTTCAGCTACACACACCTCATTTATATTTTTCCATTTGTAGCGTAAAAATATGTTCAATCTGGCACTAAACGTAGGCTGATTTGACGTCACTCGATTTGGAGGTGCTTCCCTCTAACAAGGAAAAACATATAAGGCTATATATTACGCTAATCGACCTTTTTTAAAACAAATTAAGGCTTTTACAATATTTTCCATAAAGATTATTCCTAAAACCACTACAGTCTGAAATTTCCCACCAATGTGTCATAATCTTTCTAAGCAATTCCCAGCATCTAGTCAAGAAAGCTGTATCAAATTAGCAAACACAAAAGCATGCTCTTGTCTTCATAAGTTGTGGACTGAGCATGTTTGTAGTTTGGTGGTTATATTCTATTAAGCACTAGAAATAGTCAAATGTTTTCTTTTTACACCACAATATATCTACAGAGCAGAGAAGAGTAGAGCCCAGAACCCATGATGCGGGGTGAATTATTTACGAACACTCATTCTATGAAATGTGCGTAGTAGCATGCAAATACACAAATATTTTAATACGGCTCTATTGCATTCTCACATACATATATGAATAATTAACAACATTTTTGTATCCATTCCGACTTTTTGTTGTAAATTGGATCAGGCTGATAAACTTAGCAAATTCTCCCGAAGCAGGTATTGAACTTTGATCCTACGCTGTGACCAACTGCGCTGTGATTTTTGTATTCCTACATACCTTTGAATGGATTATAATCCATTCAAAGGTATATAGGAATACAAAAATGAAGGCCAGGCAAGAGTTATGTATTCCTTTGCAAAGGAGGATCCATATAAAAACATCAAAATAATCCCGCTTTCAACCGATTTTACCCAAATTTCTTAAAAGAATAACACACTTTTTATAATTTTTCTGGGCTGCTCCTCCAAATTTTGGATCTGGACCCGCCCCTGTACCATCGGCACGTTTCCACCGGGTGTCACCTTTGGGAGACACGCGTTATGCACGCGGCTGCAGCCCGGCGGTGGTCCCAGCTCGCTGTCACAGCAGGCACCGCGGTGACATCTGTCCGCGTAGGTGTGAAAAAGGATGGAATTCGCGAGTGGAAACCTGGTGTCATCTGCGGCTGGAGGATGTGCTCACTGTGGCGGTGTCACCAGCTGCCAGTCGAAAGCGACGCCATCTAATGGGCCTCACGAACGGTGTGCAAATAATGGTCTTTGATACTTAGGCCGCACAAAGGAAAGCTTCAAAACTAAATAAATCGAAAAGAAACGCATCTGTTGGTGTTAAAGAAACTGGCAACTGGATGTACGGTATTTATGCGATGCTGTTGGCATATTATTGTCGCTTTTAACTTTCACTTTTTGACAATTAGATAAGAGCAGCTTGCCTGGCTTTTGGGCTGTTGGGACATTCTCATGTTTAACTCACCCGCCGTGTGTTCGGTGAAGCTTCGGTTTAGAAGCCAGATCGGGGCAAGAGATCCATCATTCTAGGCTGGTAATTGAGTGGAACTGACGCGAGCCCATGGGCTCAACTCATGCCTGATAGCACATTCCTGGGGTCAGATCTGGAGTTTCTCAGAAGCAAGTCTATCTCTCTGGCTTAATCACCTAGTTATGGTCAGATTCCATTTTTCCCAGGGTTTGAATTAATCACTGAAATACTATCACTAGCAGAGTCTTTTATCGCAATTGCAGGCTCTACAGCAAAGTAGAATTTCAAATGCACTTGATCTCCAAAAGTTTATCTTTCCATTTGGTTCAGAATATTTTACACCCCATTAAACTTGGGTGAAAAGGAATTTTGATATGGTACCATGCCGACAGAATATTCATTTCTGCATTAGGCTCGATTTGTTCTTTCCAATGTAATTTATCACTACGAATCATGAATCATGCAACTGTGAATCAACTAATCTACTAACTACGAAACAACTATGAAGTATGCACATCTCTATAAGGCCTGTTGACAAATAGATCCTACAAAGCAGTGTGAAGGACTATGCCAGAAAACCATCCCAAGACGCATATGGAGGCACATTGGTTTTCTATATCGTTTACCAGCCTCCTTAATGGGTTCACAAAGTTGAAAATAATACCATTCTAAAGGACACCGATGGATAAGTTCAAACCAAGGATGTATCTAGAAAATGATAAGAAAATAATGTTTCCACGATTTCAAGGACCAGGCCAGTTTCCAGTTTAATCTATTGTCCCTGTGTTGTATAAGCTGTGGGAGCTGAGCTCAGCTGTTTTAAGCATTATCCGTTTTAATAGAAATGATTTGACTCAATCCAAATTAACCACTGGACGTCAAACCATTGACCTGAACGCTTAAGTGCTTGAAATAAACCTACATCGAATTTATGTTAGCTTTATAACGCATTTCTCAAGTTTGCTCTAGCCCTAACACTCTCGGAGCTAGATGGGGCCATTGATGCCCCCCGGTAGGGGAAGTTGGCACCGGGATCCAGTCGGGGCGCGGCTTAAGTTCTATGCCATTATAGTAAAACACACAAGACGTTTCCCAGCACACCAGCAGAAATCATTGCAAACACAACGGAAGACTTTTATTCTTGATAGGTATAAAGGCAGGGTGATCACTAAAAGATAGACTAGAACTTTTGGCCGGCCGCTGATTTCTTGGCCATTTTTTTCGAGCCTAAAACTTGAAGAAGATGCCCTCTGCAGGCCGGATCACCGGCCCAGCCAAACACCATATATGGCAAGCTGGCCAACTGCTCAAGAACAACAACATTCCAAAGGGCCCTGAAGCGTTGGAAGAATAAACATACATTTCAAATGCGCATCTGAGTCCTTGACACAATGTGTGTATAGACGAGGAAATGAGGATGGGCCATCCAGCGCAGCGTTATCTAGAGATTGCCATGGGTTTTAATTCGGCCCTGAGCATCGGTCAATAACCTTGAGTCAGCCTGCGCAGCGCAGGTACCCAGCGCCTCGTGACGTCACCGGCCGCCAGCTGATGGACCGCCACTTCAGTCAGTGGAGCCGGAGGGTCTCTGACTTACGAACAGGGCAAAATGATTACACACAGCGGATGTCCTGAGTGCGAGACTGCTGATAAAGAAGCAAGTGTCTCGTGTCATTACAGTTTTCAGGTTGCAACACCGGTATTCAGCAGACTGTATTTTGCAGCTCTGGAACATTGCCCTGAGCCTGGACACGGGTCCAGGCTTCAGCACGGGTCTCACAGGGTTCTTGCGTTCAGTCACCGTCTCCACCATCATGTTAATAGCCCTGTCGGCTTTCCAAATACAGACAGCACTGGGCGTGACGCAGTTGGTAGGCTGTAGGGGTGCAATATAAATTCCCTTCCTTCGATTCGAGTTCGATCCTTTTTGTCTTTTGATGAATAAGTTTCTGGGGTATCAGTGAAATGGGCAGCCTTTCCATTAAAAAATATTCCATAGGTATTCTCCAAGAGACATAAATATGAAAGCGTTTAACCAGCCCCTGGCACAGGGGGATCTTTAAGTCCCCGCCCTCTTTTACGCTTTTGAGCATATCTCCTAGGTATTCATAGGTAGAGAAACGAAACTTTCAGGACCGGTCCAAAAGTGTTTGGTTCGTAATTTAAAGGAAGCCAGAAAAAAATATTTTTTCCCATTATATCATAGTGATGTCATGAGTTTGAGGCTCCTTAAAGATTACGGTTTTATGTTCGTACTAATTTTTGGACATCAGAGAGTTATGTTTTCAAAACTTTTTTTCAAAACACATATTACCTGACAACTTGTCTTTACTTCCAGGTTAATTTGTAAAGCGTCATCAGCCATACTTGGTGCAAAATCTTAGCCTTTTGTTTTGAAAAAATAAACACTTTTTTTGTATAAAGCCTTCATTGACAAAAGTATTGGTCAGGAGGCGTAAAATAAATGTCACAATCGAAATCATCAACCCAAAATGTATCTGGAATATGATTTTGAGGACCAATGTGCGTGTTTCACGCCATTAGAAATATTTCATTTATCAGATTTGATGACACCATCAAACCTGCACGATAATTATAAATTTAGGATGTGTAGTTATACTAATAGTTCATGCTATCCTTGGAAATCCAATGACATCCTTTATGTAAGTTTTTCATCAAAGTCAAATGGAGGCATTTGTATGGAATCGAGACTCAACTATTCGAACTCGGTATGATACAACCAAATACATGACAATTTCTATGTCTTTACCTGGGTTATGACGTCGCTAATGAGTTTATCGCATTAAAATGACATGAGATGACGGGATCAGCATAGACATGCTTCAAACGTTCTTTTATGGGGTTGGGGAACCTCTTCTTGATGTAGTAAACTCTAGCCTTATTTCCGGTGCAGTCCCTCAAACATGGAAACATGCGATAGTGACCCTTATACCAAAAACCAGAACAAGCAAAAAAAATACATCTGAAACTAGGCCAATACCGATACTTCCAGCGATCATGAAACTAGTAGAACGAATTGTTCAGCAACAACTTTCCAAATATCTGGACGACAACCATCTCCTTTCTGACGCTCAGCATGGTTATCGAAAGTGTTACTCTACGGAATCAGTTCTGCATGTTATTACAGACAAGGTGCTTTTGGCCATGGACAGGAGTGAAATTTCTATATTGGTACTATTGGACCTTTCGAAATGTTTTGACGTTGTTCCTCATTCTAAATTGTTAAAAAAAACTCACAGTTTATGGCATAGATACCCAGTGGTTCCGTAACTATCTCACCGGTCACACACAGCAGGTCCAAATAAGAGAGCCTGGCGGCACACTTTCGATCTCCAAAAGTCGCAAAAACAACATTGACGTCTATCGAGGTGGGGCCACCACATGCTTGCTGTACACGTTGTACGCAAATGACCTTAGCCTGGGCGTCAATGATGACGTAACCATAATCCAGTACGCCGACGTTACGCAAGTACTCGTGAGAGGTAATAGGCGAGATTTGCAGCAAATAGTGGCTCGTATGCAGATTGCACTCAACTCGATATATGCCTGGTTCTGTCACAACGGTATGAAGCTTAACACTGACAAAACCCAAATGCTCGTTCTCGGCACACCAGCGATGCTTCGTAATTTGCCTCCAGTATCGCTCAATTTCTGTGGAACAGTTATCAGAGACGCGAGAATAGTCAAGAACTTGGGCTTAATCATGGATCGGCATCTCAACTTTCAAAATCATATTGACAATATCACGCACAAGTGTACTGGACTCCTCGTTGCCTTGAGTCACACACGCCACGTGATACCCAAAGCCGTACTGAAGACCATTGTAGAAGCGCTCGTTATTTCGATACTGCGGTACTGTTTGTCTCTGTATGGTTCATGTGGGGCGTCTCAAAAGCATCGTGTGCAAAAAATGATAAATTTTTGGTGCACGTGTTGTCACTGGAAAGCGACGTTACGATTACATATCAGATGCAGTAAGGCAGCTAGGATGGCCAACGGCTGACGAGATGATAGGCTACCATACCGTGTGTGCCATTGAGAGAATTTTAGTGTCAGGTCAGCCACTTTATCTGAAAGGAACGATCGGACACCGGGCCAACCAAGTGCATCAGCACAACACCAGGAACGCTGGTCAATGGCTTGCCGCGGATCCGAACAGAGGCTGGTAGGAGACGTCTGTGTTTCAGAGGTGTAACCCTGCTGAACAGAACGGGACTGGTGCCTGGTTCACCGCAGTTTAAGGCGCAGCTCAAGGAAATGTTACCATATCTTTGAAATCAGTGATGGTGGCCGGTTCAAGGGAACTCAGTTTTTAGGCTTGTTTTAGGCGTTGTTTAAGGTTTTTATATTTTTTTAGCGTTCTTTTATCGGTCTCGTTTTGATAATTTTTTTGCTTTAAAATTGTTAAGCTTCTTAACACGGCAGATTTTATGAGTGATGGTGTGCGTGTTTGTCGAATTTGACCTGTTTGTTTACTTTTTAATAACTGACGTGAATGGGTGAACAACCATGCATGATGTGGACCCTATTCGAATAAATCTGTATCTGTATCTGTATGTTTGGGGGCAATTCAGGTGGAGCTATCGATTGCACTTTAGATGGGGAAAATGTGTTGGGTAGCTCTCGAGTTAGGAGAGGGGGGCTAGAAAAAACCTCCTGTTTCTGGTATGTTACAGTTTAGACCTGCGCCAGGGACGGGTTAATTATTCCCCTTTGAATTACGAATTTCCGGTGTTACATGTAAGTCTCCTACTTCAAGCACTAGGCTGGGATACAGGCACCTCTGCCTGAAGCCACCAGAGATGACATTGGGAAAAATTCGGCTACCGTGCCGGTTCGGCCGCACCGCAGCGCTTCGGGCATTGACGCGAGATGACAGCCACGCCGCTCTCGAGAGAGATGGAAGAGCAGAACGCTAATGTGTTTCACCCGGAGATGTGACTAAACATTTTCAGTCCCAAATCTTGCAAAAAAACATAACACAATAAATATTTGATGGAGGAGAAATGTGAGGTTGGCATTGTGTCCGTCCACATCAGTAATCAGCAGCATCAAGTTTTGCCTTCTTCAGGTTATCGGCAATTCCAGAAAAGTGTGGCTCTGTCGCACTGCGATTGGAAAGTGTCCAACGACTGTTAAACACGACAGCAACTCTCGGCTGTCGCGACGGCCAGTTCGCAGACAGTACAATTTCGCGGGCGACCACACAATGCATCCAGAGCGGTGGCACCGGACGGAAAGCGACAGCTGACAGGCCTCCAACAGCTGATCGGAGTGTATCGAAAGCACGCTCTGTTTTCCTCTGTCACCTGCACTCTGTGCCTACGGAAGAGTTCGGTGTAACCAACCGGAAGGGAATTCAGAAAACTTTGCATGACTAGGCTTGCCTTCATTGGACTTCCACTGATGAGAACAGCTCTCTCATGCATCGTATCACCTCGTGCGTTTATTGGCAAACCCAAAGGCACTGTTTTCACTCCCTTTACGCTTTCTGAACAGTCGCTGAGTCTTCCAGAGACGCCAGCAGACACTAGGCTATCTTCGCACCGTCAGATTGGGGCGGATCCCACACCGTCTGAATACAGAGGCTCCATCACAGGCGGCTTTCCCTGGTCGGGATGTGGAACGAGGATGATAGGAACAAAAGCGGCCGAGGCATTCATGAGAGATACGCCAGTGGGAAGTGTATTCACAGGCGGCTCCTCGTGTGGTTCAACTGCCCTATCGCTGCCGGCTTTGTAGAAGGAATCAAAACTCGAGGGCTTTCACGAATCGCCCATAGAGGGATGTGTGACTAGGTTAATTGGTTTAATAGGAATGCAAATGCATGATAACAAGCACTGATGAAGTGAATATCTAAAAGGTGCAGACCACGAAATTAAATTATACTAGATGCAGACGATGAAATAATGCAGAAAAAGCTAATCACATACAAAACCAACAAAATAGGAGCCTGAGTTGAGCCTAAGTTCAGCAATCGTTGTTTAAGAATTCAAGAAGTACTAGTGGCGCAATCGGTCAGATCACCAATTAGGTGTCAGACGGTGCCAACGGTGTCGTTTTGAATGAATTTCGATTGTAAGTTTTCGTCAGCAGAGAGAGCAGCACAAAGAGCTGTGCTTAAGCCAGTCAGGGGCGGATCTAGCCGGTCGGTTTGGGAGGGGCACACCAAAGTCGAACAACAACAAAAAACGTAACGCAGTGGAAAATTACGCTACAATATGACTTACCGGAAAATTGTTGGTATTTCAGGCGAAAAGCAAAAACAAAAACAAAAAACGTCACGCAGTGAAAAATTGACCTACAATATGACTTTCTGGTAGAATTTTGGGTATTTGAGGCGAAAAGCAAAACAACCTCACGGGGTGAAAAATATGCGCTCAAGATAATTTGTTGCCTATCCAAGGCCAAATATTTGCACTGAACTTAACTGGTTCTGTTTGAAGTTGAGAGTTGAAGCACCAGAATCTTGTTTATAAACCAAAAAGGAGTCGGGGGAAAAGGAAGTCAATCGCTTGGGGGAGGGCAAAAACATAGATTTTCCCAAGCTTTTCCGTTTGAGGGAGGGAGAAAATGCCTTTTCCCCCTTGGATCCGCCACTGAAGCCAGCAGTGTGGCCTAGATATATGTCGGAAATGATTGTCATCTATAGCTGGAAATTCAACAGGATGTAGATATTACGGTGCTTAAACACATAATTGTCCGAACAAGGGCGGGGGCTGGGCAGAGGCACCTGGTTCGCCAGTTTTCATAACAAATCTCAGCCATATTGGAAAGAAATTGGGAAAGTTTTGTGTTTAGCAAGTGCGGAAGGTAACCAGCCCAAATCTGATGAGTTTTTGACTCTAGAGGAGAAACGTTTGTTGTCAGCAGCAGTTTGAAGGTTGACTGGCCCCCTCACTTTTTCCGGTGGTGACGCTTATGCCAAAATTCGCCTTTTAATGCCCCCAAAATGTCGAACGAGAGATTTGCAATTCGTGGTGACCAGAAGACACTCACGATTCTTAAGTTTGGTGTTGCTGAAAAAAATTCCACGTAGCATAGAAACTCGAGTGAAAGTTCCCCACTGAGAAACCGCCCACTGTCCATCTGCCTAATCTTGGCAAAAACCGTGGTGAATAATAACCCATGCAAGGATGGATGAGTGGGTCTAAGTACCCATTTTCTGAGGCAAGTATCCCCGGTTCAATTTCTTTCAGTTTTCCTCAATAATACGTGATATAGTCACCTCAACCTTAACTAGTATGGTGTAATCTGACGTTTTCATTACCAAGATCACAAAGCATTGTCATTGTCATATATCTACATCCATCCATATATACACTATATATATATATATATATATATATATATAATATAATATATATAAATATATATATATATATATATATAATATATATATATATATATATTGGTCATTATATCGTCATCATATTTACAATTTGTTGAATATTTGCCAATGTATGGCAGAACGGAAAATTTTCCAAAATTTGAGGTCATACCAACTTTTTTAACACAAGCCTCTGTTTCCGTTTCTGTTTTCTCTGACAATGCCGTACTTAAACTGGTCTTTCTTTAAAAAGGCTTTGTACTCGTTAGAGAGGGGAGGCGGTGGCGTGGGAAAGAACATTTGACTTGCGCGCCGCTGACCCGGGTTCAAATCCCCGGGCGGGAATCTTACATAAGTCTTTCCCATCCCCATAATACCCTTCCAACAGGGTGAGAGTTGGTGACGCCACATGATCTCAGCATTTGGTGTGTCGTAAAGCCCCAAGGTTGTATTTGCTCGTTAGAGTTTTGTGGTTCCGGGCCCATTTAAAGGCGGTTGTCGAAATATGTCCTACTGTCCCAGGCTAAGACCGTAGCTGATAACCTTCCCGATGCCTTGTTATAAAGGCAGAGGAATACGTGACACGAGCAAAAACTTAAGAGATCCGCCGCATCTCTCGGCTGCGATCAGCTAGAAGGATTCCAGCGCAGGCCAATCTTTCTTTATCCATGACCGGTGCTTTCACGTCTATCACCGAAAATACAAACAAGCTCTCCATACCTAGCAGGCATCCACTACGATGGCCATCACATATCAAATCATCCGTCTGGTATGCTGCGTTTGAGACTCATCTCTGCGGGGGCGTAATAAGTCATCGCACTTTCAGCGCCGCCCGCCGCGGTGAAAACACTTTCTCCAGTCGAGCTGGCAGGTATGCTAACGATGGGCGGTGCGTAGGCACATGCCACGGCCAGAGGCCAGAGACCCGTTTTAAGCAGTACAGGTGTCGACGCGTGACGTGCGACTATCACCTAGATTTCAAATGGAATCGAGCAAAGGTGGAAGCAGGGCAGTCGAATGGTCGTTAATTCATGGGGCTAAAGAAAGGGCAACTTTGAGTCGGTTTCCGCTGGACACAAGATTGCTTTAACCTTGATATGTTGTCTGTGATGGTTGTTTGACAGGGGTCCAAATGTAGAACAGAGCATGCAGAATATTTCAGAGCCGTTCCGACGCTTACGGCCAAGTTTATATAAGCGCCCACGAGATGAAGTGTCAGTTGAGTTAGCGTTTGCCGTATAATAGTAGCTTATGTTCTAGCTTAAGCCCGCACGCACCATTTTTCTGGGCCATCGATTCAGTTTTTAGATATCGCCCCATTTTCTTGACGTCTACCATGGTTTGAAGTTCTAATAATTCTCACATGTGCTATGAAACTGCTGACATTATTTGAACTTTGAATTCCTTCCGCATGACACTGATGTATTTTTCCTGCTACATTTTGTGATAGCCACCGGTTTCTTTTGTCTAGAAGGTCAAAACGTACCAGCTAAGATTGTTTGCCGAAAGCAGAATCATAAGTTCTCGAAAAGCTTGCTGAGAGAAGGGTGCATCAAATCTCATAAAGTATTGTGGGAGTGACCTAAGACCCTAAAAAGATAAAGCAGGAAAAACAATAAAACCAAAAACCAAAAAACCAAATAAAGCCTAAAACACCTAAACAAAATACACAACTTAAAACTATAATAACGTAAATGCCGTCTTCAGCTTTACATATTTTGAGATCTGGTCACACGAACGAAATCAGAATAAATTTTATTGAGTTGTTTTTTCTCATCTGTATTTTACTTTTTTGCCATAAAATTCCAATGCCAGAGCGTAATCTTTGCTGTATGGACATAGAAGCTAACAACATCCTCGTATTGGACGCCAGAAGACACACCCGTGGAAGCTCGTCAAATCCTATGCGAAATCAAGGGCACGAAGAAAAGCATTTGGAGTGAAGGTGGTAAATGACTGGAACAGTTTGCCAGCTGGCGCGGTAGATGCCCCCTCATTGAAAGCCTTCAAACCTAGACTAAAAAGCCACAGGGCATCTATTCAATACATGATACCAGACGAAGATAGGTAGCGGCTGTCTTAACAAAATCGCCCATTTTGAATATGTTTCTAATGTTCCAGGGTGTAATATGCACCCGCAGTCTCTCCATTTTTCGTGTATATGAAATTTTCAACTGTTCAATGCTTGTCATTAGAGGCAAGAGTGAGCCCTACAGGCCAGTTGCCTCCATGTTCTGAATACATTATCATTATATATTATTAATATATATAAAAAGTAAAGCGATAGACGATAAATGGCTACAGTCACATTGCCAAGTGGTTGTCGATACTGATGCATTTGGAACAGAACTGGTTCATTGTCTTGTTCATTGTCGTGCACGATAGTACTATTTTTCACCTCTATTACGACTAGTTTAATATAACAATGACGACCCGCCTAGTAATCCCTTTGAACTTGAAAACAAGCGAATCTCCATTTCAATCAAAGCATGCAGCTGCAAATGCCATAAGCGCCCAGAGGTCAGTTAAAGTCGGGTCCTGTTCCAAGTGTTTGGAGGAAGGCACAGAGCACGAATCCTGACCATCTCTACAGCCTAATTTCAGCTCTAATCACGGCAGTTAAAACACCATGACTTCCGTTTACAGCGCTGTGGAACCTTTGCCCTATAAATTCACGTATCAGCAGTCAACAATAGACAATGGGTCTCCACCAGCTCGACTCCGGCTATGGTGCACCTGAGCTCCACCTCCGGCCCCAGCCAGTGCGCACCATTCGGCATAATCACCGCACCGCCGACGCGAGGTGAAGGGTCACCCTCTGATTTCACCGGCGGTGCTATTTCCGGTGCTGCCGCCCGTGCGTCGTCCGCGTCGCGAGAACGCCCGCACATCGGCATCGATTCGCGCGCGCGATCGATGCCGACAGAACAGAAGCCACCTGTCACTGTGACGCCGGCGGCGAACGGTGTAGTGAAGCGGTGAGCACCGGAGGACGTGACAGCGATGTTCACGTCAGCTGTAATAAGTCATTCACACTGCATTTGACAAAGTACCCGCCAAACATGGTGACCAGAAAGTGTGCGTTCTGTGTCGGCGTTTGTAAGAGGCCGCCTGGATCCGCCGCCGACGGTGAATCACCGTTACCCGGTCCGCCTAACCGGTACAACCGGGTCCGCGGAGTGTGTATCGGGAAGAGACACTGGCGCGGACGATACCAAACAGCTGCGTGGTAGGAACCCTATAATCATATGGGACCCTGGGCTGGTACCATGCAGTTATAACCATGTTTAGATCCTTTTGTTTTGTTATCGATAGGCAGGCTACCAGCTTTGAACTTTAAAACAGCACAGAATCTACTGGTGAAACAGGAGGAGAATTTCTACAAGATGGGATGAAAAGTGAAGGTCGTAAGAACCCTGAGATCTCGAGGCTGAAATATGTTTTGGAATTGCACTCAGCTGCTGGTATGTGGGAAATATCCACCGCTAACTTTCCAAAGGCAATACTGAGCTCGATCAGGGCAGGAAAATGGATCTTTTACAAAAATATAATTAGAGTTAAGTCACTTTGACTGATGAATTATAAGAGCCAGTGCAGACAAGGGGGACTAAAAGGCTGAAGCCCCCTCGAAATATCAGAGTGCCTGTAGTAAATGACTAGTCGGAGGCTGATTCAAGGCAATGGCGGAGAAGGCTCGAGACCCCTAGCCCAACCCCTCCCCCAAAATGAATCCCTGGATCCGCCACTGATAATAACGATACTCTCGGTCTTGAGACGACCAGCTTTGAGGAAAATATATGTAAGCAGTGAATAGAATTTGTATGTACCAGTCTGCATAAGACTTGTACGTTCTGGATGACGAGCACAGCACCGGGAAGTAGGGAGTCCAATGCAAACTAGATGGTCAAGCAAACGTATAATTATCTACTAAAAGTTAAATATCACCCAGACGGGCCAA
Organism: Lepas anatifera; assembly: GCA_034440635.1. Lineage (NCBI taxonomy): Eukaryota > Metazoa > Arthropoda > Thecostraca > Lepadidae > Lepas > Lepas anatifera. Next base: position 1,639,068 of record JAOTON010000772.1, on the reverse strand, counting down.
GCTAGGAAACTACGAACATAGAGAATAAAAGGTCCTTTGCATCCTGAAAAATCTATGACGGAATTAAAAAGAAATATTTGTAAACATTTTGCTGCAATAAAACTTCAAACCTTCACACTGGGAGCCTCAGCGACACAATATCCAGAAAAAGCGTAAGACATATTGGGAGACGTTTGGTTCCTTTCATCATCCTTCACCCCAATCCCTTCAGAAAGTCGGTTGCATTGGGTGGTACGGGAGACTGACTCCGACGCCAGACAAGACTCGTGACTGACGAGTGATTCGGCATGTACGAAGGGAAAGGCCGGCCGGGCGCCGCCTGGCGGGGTTTCTCCCGTCCGGAGTCGTCCCAAACATGGCGGCGCGTGGGACCAGACACCGCCGCCGCCGCCGTCGTTCGCGTCACGCCGTCAAAAACCGACAACCAGGCGACAGGGCCGCGAGAGAGAAGTTTCACGGAACTACCCGCACCGCAGCACCGCTCGCACGGGATATCACAGACGGTTCTTGACGTATACCTAGTGATGGGTTCGACGCTTCTAATATGGAGCAGATGCTTGACGAAGCTTTTGGCATATACACGTCCCAGACTACTTGATATCTAATGTTTTCCCTGGCTTAGTGTTTTTATGCACAAATGGGAATTCACAACGATTTCCATGGGGTTTCCAACACAAATTCAAAGCAGGGGCTGAGAGCACCTTCAGAGACTCGTGAACCGCACGTCACCGTCCAGTGGACAGTCCCTACAACAACAGCATGCGATACTCGACTTCACGAGCGCCGGTACCAGCTGTCTACGTGGCAGCCATATTGTCGAGATACATCCCAGATGGCGACCGATCGGCAGAGCTGGAGGGTCGCAGTCACTCGGGAGCGCCACTCGGCGCACCAGCTGGGCACCCGTCAGTCTGGTGACTTGAGCTCAGTGGCAGAGCTCCCGGAGCAGTGCACCCGGGTAAAGGTCCATATAACGGCATATGAATAAGCTTCAGACGCAAAACGTGCAAAAAAGACGAGGCTCCAAGCATTTCTGTGCTTCAACACGATTCGCCTTCCACACAGAGCGCTCGCATGCTTGTTGATGCGGCTAGGTGTCGCTATTGCTGTGACTGGAGCGCGGTGGGCAGGGCCGTGGATTTTTTTATAATTGGGGACACAAGAGGGGGTGGCTAGGGGGCTCAAACTCTATAGTAATTGAATCCATAGGTATGTGTACATGTGTATTCAACATGTGTGTTCAACCTACATGTGTATTCAAAGCACACTCGTTAAAAATACAAACACGGCAATCATACAGTTACATGGATGAAAAACGTCCGACCGGACGCCACAACGCCGGCACACATCGGGAGGCTGTTCCGAGGCTATAATAAGAGAAGCTTGAGCCCTCTAACCCCCCCCCGAAATGAGTTCCTGGATGCACCACCAATCGACGGTGCCAAAATCGAAATATTGTAAATAGCCAGCATATTAGGGCAGGGATGTCACATATCAGAGCCAAGCTGGCACGTCCGAGGTTTGAAAAAGAGAATCGTCAACGCGACGTCGCATTCCCGACTTATTTGGATCTAGTTTTCAGAGTCCACAGTGCTATCATGCTTTGCACTGTAGGAGTTTCCAGAACCAGTGTTTCATGGTGAGGACCAGCGATTTCATTAATTTCAATGGAATAAAAGACTACAAAAGTTGTAGTTAGTCTAGAAAAAATATGTTTATCATGAGCTATGTTGGTGATATGGTTATATTAAAAGCCCAGCAGTGTTTTCCCGGACTTCAGTTGTAAAATACTTATATGATCTGATAGTATGGGGTGTTGAGTTAACGCGTTTATCAGGATAAAGTATTAACTGGCTTACACTCATATAAACATAAGAATGTAAAATAAACCAAAAGGGCTCGAAGAGCAACTCACACATGATCACATTACAGCTTTTCTCACACATATAAAACACGGATACAAAAGTGACAAGGTTCGTGGCCAGCTTGAGACGTACCTAATCAACCATTGTTTTTCCATCCAAATTTTTTGGGAGTCACGGAAGAAATAATCGGCGGCAGATAATAGTTTTCCGACATTCGAAATTCGCCCACTAGCGCCGGGAACCGATCGCGCGTCACCGCATCCCTACATCCGGGTCAGACAAGGTCAGCTCAGTCGGCCGGGGTCGCTCCCGATCCGGCCCGGCCTGATGACCCGCGGGTGGGCTGCAGGTCGATCCAGGTCACCTGGACGGCGACGACCGGTGACACAGAGCCCGCTCACGCTCCAAATGGCAGCGCCATGGCGTTCGCAGCAACGACAGCAGCAGCGGCGGCGGCGGCCCAGTGGAGCGTCACGGAGCGACGCGCCGGCCCGGCGTCGAACGGGGCGGCGGCGGCGGCGGCGGCAGGCTCCAGAGGTGGGAAATGCCTCCTCGTCACTACCCGTCAGCACGCTGGCAGGGAGCGATCCATCAACTATTTTTCTTTCGTTTTCAGGCTTCGATTCCTACCACCGTTGGACGTGCATCGACAAATGGATTAGCGCTGGGTGGGTGATTTTGGCGCCTCTGGAGGGTTCCAGCGTTAGCGGGGCCGCGCCAGGCTGCCATGCTGCTAGGGACCACCACGGCAACGCACCTGTCACGGCAGTCCCCCAGGAAGCAATTACCACTATCGATCAGATGCCAGTGGAGGTGTGGATGTTCTTTAAAAGGCGGCAGGAGTGGATGCCCCGGACCTCTCCATGTTTGCTGGTCGGTGGATTTAAACGGCCATACTGTCGCCTCCATTCCGTTCTCAAACATGACGCAGTGGCCGGACTGAAGCCCGTTTGTAGCTTCGGGGCTTTCCTTCTTAATGTTTATCGAGTGTGGATTTTGTAGCGCTACAAACGCTGCGAGAAGTGAAGGAAAGCTGTGGCAAGTTGAATATTCATTGTTACAATTTTTCTTTCGTGAATACACAAAACTGATTACCAACGGTATTTCCGGAGAAACGGGAGGGGAAAAAGGTTAAACAAAGAAGGGGTTCGTCCGCACACCAGGCTGGTTCACCATACATGGCCGTCAGGGGAAGCCTATCAGTGTGGAACCATATGCGATAGGATTCAATGAAACATGTCACGCGAGTGAATCCCCAAAGTCATAGATTCACTTTCTCGCAATCATGTGCTCCCATAACACGCCTCAGTCAAAATCTCTTCAGCATCCATTTTGCGTGTCATTCAGGAATATTCGTAGAATCTAACAAATAAAGCAGCTAATTGCCTAAGGCCTGCACCAAAAAATGCATGTCCCTCAGAGCACGGAGAGGTACTGTCCCGAAACAATAATATTATCCCATATTTTATAAGGATACACTGGGCATACTATCTAGTCAGATTATGCTGCTAGATGATGACTTGTAACAGCTATGCGGTGCCACGTCCATCCATATATTTTGTGGTTTCCAGCCGGAAACTGGACAATTTGTAGAAATTGAATGGGAGACCCTGAGCTGGTGCGCGGGTGGCAAAGGACCTGAAATGTGATTAAGACTACTTTGTCCTTAGATCTGTCCAAATATATGCTATTATAAATCTAATCACGACATGGGATTCATAATTTCTGGATTACATATAGCCTGGGGTGAAATCTGCTCACTCCTTTTCTCGTGCACCTGTACGCGAGCGTTTTGACGTAGGTTGAAGTTGTCCTTCACTTTTTAACTCACGACATTGTTGCTCCCTGCACAACAAGTTTGGCCTATTTAGATACGAAAAGAACCCAGTTAGGACGTCATAAGTGACGGAAATTTGATGACTTGATACGCCCCTGCTTTCGCACATGCCACGAGCTTTGCCAGTACATCACCCATGATGTGCTCAATAAGCCTGATGAATTGCTCATTGAGCGTGATATGCTCAATAAATAATCGAATTGATCAGGCTATAACATGGTGCAGACCTCTTTAAGGTAGGTATATTGCACCCTTTTGGAGATAATTTTTTTGTTAGCGTAACGGTCAGGTCGGGGAGGATCGTTCACACGTGAAGTTTTATCCATATGTAGGGAGAGATCTCGCGGGCTCTGTGCGACGCCCGATAAGAAGGCAAACAGCAAACGAGTTCGCAGTACTCACCAGAAACTCTGTGATGGGCTTGGCTTCTCGTCGGTAACCTTTCTGAAGGTCGGTCTGTTTCAGCGCGTGCTGAATGTGAAGCGCACTGGCGTCGTACCTGCCGTACTTATAGTCACTGTGGTTGCTGGTGCTGTAGCCGTTGGTGGGAGGCGGCTGGCCGCTGGTGGTCTGGTTGAGGGCCGATTTAATCAGCATCGCCTCGTTGTCGATGTTGGCACGCCCGCCGGCACGAATCTGCTCGTTGACGTAAGTCTGAGACCTGGGCACACTGAGCGCGGTACGAATGCCGACAGCGTTGCCGTCAATCTGACCGGGGTTGATCTTGGGCACGTGGCTTTGGCAGTAGACCTCCTTGTCAACCTGGCTGTTCTGATTGTTGTAATAGTTCTTCAGGCTGAGCTTGGTACCGCACACCGCGCACTTGAAGCACTGCGAGTGGAAGAACGTGAAGTCTTTCAGCGGGCCGACCCTGTCCACTTGGTAAACTGTTTGGCGACATCGCAGACAGTGTGTGTCGTAGAAGTTCGCACGCTGCGCGAAGGACATTGTATCACTCCCACGAGCACCTCCCGCACTCTTATCACCGGCTTCACGCGCCTAACTCTACAGAGGCGTTGTCGCCCGCGCCATTTTGATGAAATAGCACCGGCTGTACGACGGGCACTGATGCATGGTAGGGCGTGGGCTCGATTTAATAACGCCACATACGAATCAAACTTCCATCTTCATTAGCTTTGAGCTCACTTTGTTCTTTAACGCAATTACCTTCATTGAGGTGTCCAACGCTCACGCTCTTGCTGTCTAAAGACCGCAGCGGACGCCAGGGCTCGCGCCTCATCACCGTTTCCGAGGCAACTGCGGCGGCTCACTGACAACACACCGTACACCGCCACCTGTTGAGGCCCCGCCTCGCCGTCCGCTGTCGGCACTGCCGCTTTCTCCGGAGCGCCGGTGAACGCGACACGTTGTGCACGCGCCGCTATATAGGCAATACACCTGTGCGACTGACGGTAAAGGAGTGACAGCGTCGAGTTGGAAAATAATTTCCTTGTTCGAAATTAATTCGTCGAACTACGACAGCACGTGCAACTTGGTAACTAATAGCCTCTCTGATACAGCTATGAAAATTTCGCTGAGTATTTTCAGAATTTCTTGTCATAAAGTCATAGCTGACCAACCGCAGGTAGATACCTACATCCTAATTGTGGGCGAGGTCTTAGAGGTCATACAGGGGCACATATTGTTTTTTCATGCAAGAACAGGTTTTAAGAAGGGAAAATGACGGAGTTGCCAAAGGGTGTTCCTGCGACGAAGTCTGGTCATCTTAAATTATTCCCCTCAATTATTCAATTATTTCTCCTCAGTGTCATATACGCATAATTATAAACACTTCCTATAATTTTTCTCATTAATACATGTGCCCTGGGAGCCGGAAAGTCTATACTATTGGAGGAACCCAAGGGCGTTCCAAACTCAACTCTTGTCATGCAGCAACGTCGTCTGGTGGTGAAAATATCCCAGCGTTTCACGTGTTAACGTCAGCACCAAGTCACCTGATTAGGTTGGAGAGACTGGGGTCAATTGGAACACTTTTTATTAACTCGCTTGCAGAATCTAAAATTCTTGCGCAGACGAAAAATCCACATTATGACAATATACTTTCAGGTTCTGGCTTCGTAGAAACCGAAAAACTTAGGGGGAGTCTTCAGTTTTTAACACCATAGCTTGAGTTTCCAAACATATCTGCAGGTGGTACAATCGATCCCAGCCACACCTCAATTGTAACAGACTGAGGGGTCGGTTCAGTGTCAATGAAGAATTTGAAATTATTTCATTTCTGCATGCAAGTGCTAATTTGGCCAAGCGATGTGTTCCCTTTGGGTATATAGATCCTTTCTGACGAAAAATTCTCATTAAATTTACGTCGTATAAAAATATGAATAACTGTAATCATGGATGGAGAGTCTCTGGAGATAGGGGTCAGAACCCTTCCCCCTTTAATTAAGGTCTCCCATAGACTCCATATAGACCTTGTACTGCCGTGCCAGTGCAAACCCATCTAGTAGCCCCCCTGAATCAAGAAGAGATATCCAGCCATGGCTGTAACCGATTTAAGAAAATTCAGATTTAAAAGAAGTAGTGTTACGTATTACCCCGTAACAATTCCCCGTCATCTTACACCAATGTGATAGCAAAATATTTGCTTAACAAAAGGATACAGCCAGGGTGAGCCACACTCAAACCAGGAACAATTATTGTGACATCTAAGTTTTAACCTTCAATATTTCAAGTTCACAGCTCCTAAAAACTTTGAGAAGGACGATGAGATTCACAAGTGAATTATTTTACAAAGAGCCCTCAGAAAAATGAAATGGAAATATAGTAGAGTTCTTTTATCGCTTCGTGACCTAATTTTGTTCAAAGACAGCGTCCAATTGCGCATGTGTGGTTGGAAGCTGTTGTGGATTTTTAAAAGGCTTGGGTAAAATAAAGAAATTTTCCTCGTGTACATTTTACCCCAGTCTCCCCTGCATGTGTGTCTATGGTTCGGCCAGAAAGAAGGTTGCAGCGGTGTGGATTTATATCTCTTTGGGGGTATTGGGGCGCCTCCAATGAACGGTCGAGGTAGTGTTAGAATATCGTGTAAATATTAGTTTTTTTAGACATTTTTAGGACTTTGAATTGGTTGTTTCAAATTAAAGAAGTCTGTCCGACAGCTAAGACAATGATAGTGTTCTGTTCTCTCTTGTAACATGGAGGCATTGATATTGTTTCAAAATTTCGGGTACACCCGATTTTGGGAATTACACGCCCTTAGAAGGCAAGATACCTACCAGTTCAACACAAAGTACGTTAACGAGATTCCAGAGCCCAACTAAGAGCTTTAGCTATAGACTATTTTGGTTTTCAAGATACAAAAGATTTGATAAAATCTACCTTATTTTGGTTACGTACAGGGTGGCCCAAAAAAATCAGCCCAAAAATCACCAAAAGTCAAATATCGTCCAAAGACTTATTTCGATCATGACCAAACTTCATCCACATTATGATAAGGCTATGTGCTTAGCATCCACCAACTTTCAAGCCTCTGGCTTAAAAACTCTGATTTTTACTGGCGCTTCAAGATGTGCTCCAAGTGAGCCTCCCGCCGCTGCAGGCACACTTGGATCCGGCAAATCTGTGACAATCAACACCGAGCGGTATTTCCAGGTGCTTGGCGAGTTCTGAACAACACTTGGTCGACGGAGAGGGGTCGTCAGGGTCCTCCAGTGGTTCCAACAGGATGGCGACACCCCCCACACCTCAAACGAATCACTGGCATGGCTACGGCAGCGGTTCCCTAACCGACTGATCAGCCGCAGGTGTGGCCCCGGCTGGTCGCCGTATTCACCGGACTTGTAACCCCTTATTTTTATCTGTGGTGGTACCTGAAGGACAGGGTGTATGAAGACACATTCCTGCCCTGAAGACAGCCACAGAGGTGCAGAAACTTGCCAACTCGGCTACCGGAGTTTGTGACACATTTACAAAAACTGGGGTGCATAATTGTGACAAAATAGCGATCCTGACTGTATGGCTCAAGATCAAACCCCATATTTTCGAAATAGAGAATGAAGCGTGTAGGGAATATTTTAACTTAGCAGCTCTGTTCTTCAATTGCACAGCGTACCATTAGTAATACAATATTGGTACCTTGTTCAGTTTCTACTAAAACGAGGGACCCCCTGCAGAAAACCCGCAAACCGCTGTCACAGTTGCCAGATTTTAACATGCTGCCCAATGGGGCTGATTGTTAGTAGTTTGCAGAAAGTTGTCGCCTAGATACCGGAAATGTGACAGTCAATTTTTTCGAGAAATACACGATTACAGGCATATTTAAGACATTAACGATAACACAGATACTTTATTAAGTACTTTTCTGTCCATTTTTTTAGGTTAAATGATATTTACAGTTTGAGTGTCTTCGATTTATTGGCCCCTATTTCTTCGAATTTAGTATTAAGTACGCCTAAAAGCTACTAATAAAAGTACTAAGTGAGTGAGAAAATAAACATAGCTGGGCAGCAATTCTACTTAAACTGCGCAACAGCGACAAGACAAGTTAGACACTTATTTTGAGGGCATATTCATTAGGTATATTTAAGATAAGTGCAGGCTAAAACTAGCTAGAATAAGTATTGCTGCCCATGGCTAATCTAAGATGAATGTAGGCTATTGTAAGACTGATGCACTTTCCCATATCAAGCTTGGTTTTTCATTCCTTAGCCTGCTTGTGCCTTAGTTTATTTGTGCCCTAGATTGGTAAGATAGATTTGGAGCTGGAGGAAGTTGGGAGAGTTGGCGCCAGCAACAGGCTGGCAACAACAGTGATTCAGGTGAGTTTTCATGATCAAATTATCATATCAATATTGTACAGATAGCAAATGTGTGCTAATGCAGTTCTCCACAAAGTGTTAACACCCACACTGGAGAGGGGCCTGGAACTAACGTGCACTGGAGGGGGCCGAGTAGACCCCCCTTCTTATCTCAGAAAATCACAGCAAATCTCAGAAAGAAATAGACTTTGAAAAACGCTGGTTGGGGGTGTGTTGCTTACTACCAGTGGTGGTAAGCAACGCACAGGACCTGAACTGCATGGTTTTAAAGCAGTATTTTGACTACATTGGATCTTTCTTTGGTATGTGAATTCCAATACCTCTGTACCTATTAGGGCAAGAGACATAATTTTACATCTATGCAGGCTAGTTGCCCCAGAGTTTTTACTGCAAAAAGGAATGACCAGGCAGGTGATGATCGTGAGTGGGATGCAAATTTTAAGCATTTGATGTGTTTATAAAAATGCTACCTAAGGTCCACTTTACCAACACATTTTAGGTAGATTCAAATACTATGTTGACATTGACATTTTTTCCCTTTTGTTGATATGTGAGATAGAAGTTTAGTGGGGGGAAGCTGTGGTTAGGGTTCCCAATTGTGTGTACATGTACGCTCCCATTAATAGGTATGTTCCCAATAATGACTAATTTCATGATAATTGCTACATGTAATCATGTGGAAAAGTACCATAATTGGAAACACTCCTTCCAAAAATGGAAACTTCTTCAAAAAGGAAATGCATGTCATTGGGGGAAACTGCAGTCAGAGTTGCCAATAATAGTTATGACCCCAATACTGGAAAAAATGACCCATAATTGGGAATTTTCCTTCCAAAAACAAAAACATGATCTATAAATGAAAACTCAGTTTACTACTTTCATGCTGTAATGGTTTGGTGCTAGAACCTTGTCTGCTGCAAAAAGTAAGGGACAGGTAGAGGACATTCAGCATATTGGAAATAGTATTCGAGTATGCAATTATTATTTCCAGCTCTGTGTGACAGAGGAGGCATACGTCGCATTGAGTTTGTGACAGCCAGCATACTTTCTGCACCTCTGGACAGCCATCACAGCAGCCATAAGAGCGATCCCGAAGGAGGAATGCGGGCGGGTCATCGAGAACTTCGCCCGCAGGATCCAAGTGTGCGTGCAGCGGTGGGGCTCATTTGGAGCACATCTTGAAGCGCCAGTAAAAAGCCGAGTTTTTAAGCCAGAGACTTGAAAGTTGATGGATATTGAGCACATAGCCTTTTTATAATGTGGATGAAGTCCAGTCATGATCGAAATAAAATTTTGGACGTTATTTGACTTTTGGTGATGACTGTTTTTTTGGGTCACCCTGTACTTCTAAAACACTACCAAGGTTGAATTTATTTTGTTTTAATGCATCTTATATCTATATCTACAAGATGACTAATTAATACCTACGACATTTATTCACCAGAGGCAAATCCCCACCGTTGGCTCTTTGCGCTACAGATTAATAATCTGTGCCAGTAACTGTGATATTCCTAAGTATGGTATCGGTGAAATGAGGCGAACTGATTTCTTCTTTATGAATGCCCCCAAAAACGTCAGCAGTATGAAGGAAATCCCCATCTCTGCTCCGTATGGCCTTTTTCTAAGGCAAATCAAATGTTTAACTATACCAAATTCGACAAGTCATCATTTCCAAATGCACACAAGACTAGATACTGCAAATCTATGACCAAAAGGTGCCTAATGCGCTTTGGGAGCTAGCAAAACACTCCCATGCTTGGTAAATGCTTCAATGCTGAGGAGAGGTAAATGGATTTTCTGGCGCCGTGGTAGCGTCACAACGTGGCGGCTCGTGACCAGGGGCTTCCTGAAAGTTAGGCAGGTCGGTATTCTGCTATAGACTGCTAAAATGTCTCAGTTGAAACGCCAAAAGGTGAAATGATTGCGGTACTTGTTTCCTAATGTTTTTTAAAGATATTTCAAGCAAGATTAAGGACCACTGTTCACTCCTTGTTAATTTATTTTGTTCCGAAATTTTTTATCTGCATGATGTTCAGCTCGTATGGGAATGTCTCAAACATTCAGTAATGTGGCTTGAGCTTAAAGCTTCAATTTAATTCTGCATTTAGATCAATCACTAGTCTCAAAACGGGAACCTTGCTACAGCCCGCACAAGAGTTAAAGTTCATTCTAGAGAGCAGTAATGGTGTGAGGAAGGCAAACATTGTAATGCATTTTCGGTGTGACAATTTAGCCTCTTTGGTAGATTGGGAAGTGGGGAAGCGAGATAGAAGATTGTAGACTGAACCCATTTCTGTAGCTCATTTCGTAATCTTTAACCCTCCCTCCGCTTGCTCTGTGATGAGGCTCCACAGACACACGTGGACAGGCTTGGTATAAGTAGGTTTGTTCTGGCTCAACCAGAAATTATTCTAGAATTCTGAGATCACTCAAAATTAACAGTTTGTAAAATTTGTTCCAGGATAGCTAGGCTCCGCCTTCCAGCTCGGAGACGCCCCACTGTGCCCCACATGTCACGCACCGTGCGGCCGAATAGGATGCAGTGAGGCGATGGCTGTTCTGCCTCGGGGCTGCTCATCTCAATTCTTCTGTAGTAGCGTGCCTTCATAGGCGTCGTTTTGTTATTTTGTTCTATTGGACAGTGCATATAGCTCGCCCGCCTCTATTTCTAGCAGCTGTCATTCAACTCAGTATTTGAATGTGTATTTGTATGTTTGCCTTTCTGTATATCTTAGGTTTTGGTGCACATCTTATTTTACTTTGGTCAATGTGCTCAATCATATCGCTTTCTGAATAAGTATCCAGTGTCCGATTTAAACAACGTTTTATCCCACATTACTCGGACTCATAGGCGGATCCAGGATTGCCGATCGGGGGGTGCACCTTCCCGGGGGGAGGGCGCCATCCGGACCAGGGGGCGCCACTTATGACCGGCAAAACCTATCAGGTGGGCGCCAAATCCTGTCGGTGGGCGCCGACTTTCGTATCCTGGGGGGGTGGGAAGCGACATTTCAGGGGGCGCCATCGACCTTTCAGGGGGCGACGAGGGTCGATCGGGGGCCCGTGCCCCCTTGCCCCCTGGATCCGCCTATGCTCGGACTTTCCCTGATTGACACATGTTGCCCATGCCCATGACATTTTGATAAACAAATGGCTAGATACATAGGTATTGAAACCAGATAATAAAAAAAACAGAAAATCCTTTTTTACAAGTTTGGCTTGTCAACGAAAGGTCTGGTGTTTTTAGGATATGTTATGCTGTGCCGCAAGGCGCAGTCACTTGAAGATCGCCCGCAGCAGCTTGCCATAGCTATACTGTACCGCAATGCATGGTCTGCCCGATGAGCCCGCAGGCGCCAGAAGAGTTGCTCGGTGCTGATTTTACCACAGACTGGCGTCAATTGGCATCATAGCACTCCATTGAGTCCTATCACATAGGGTGTATCTACTCAAGTGGAAGTTAATTCAAAGCACCCACCTCTCCAATCAACCTGGGTTCGTCCCAAGTAGACGAGAAAGGCGGTGATTGAAGGGAAAGCTAGTATCGGCAGTGGCGCTGCATGCGAGGGTTAGGACAAAATCGACTGGAGATTTATCCATCTTGCTAAATTATGTGCATTTTGGTTTTGATTTGGATTTCAGAGACACGCTATGCCCTTTACTGGATGGAAAGTCGCAACAAAATTAAGTGATAAGTTTGAGAAAAAATAAAAGAATACGTTGGGTATTGGTTGTGTGACTGAGACCTGAGTTATAATTGAAATGGAGTGGACTTAATGTGCATATTAGGGGAGTTAGTCAAAATTGATCGGAGGCTGCACGAAAAACTGCTTTCCGAAAAATTTTCCTACTCTCATTTTTGTTTGACCACGTTTCGCGTACTAAATTAAATAATTTTATCTACGCATACGTTTTAGCGGTTCTGGCACACCAAAACGTGGGTACCACTGATACAATTCAGCGCCGTCATATTTGTGAGGGCGTAGGTACTGAGCATGCCGAATTTGTTTTCCCAGAAGGATCTGAGGAAAAGCTGGATATTCGTTCTATGTGTATGGGATCGCAATGGAAGCGTATGCTGATATTTACCGGGTAAAATGAAAAATGTCGCTGATTTGATTAGTGTATTGTTCAATTGTTGTCAACTGTCCATTGTTCATTTTATATTCTATTGCTTAACTTCAATGGGTGATGCCTAACATATTGGCAAAATGAAGCAAGCAATAGCTGAAAAATGATGCGTGCAATCTTATATAGAGTGTTCTGTATAATTTTATGCTTAGTATATATTTCATATTAAGCATTCTCATGCTTTTAACGACCCCTACGTTTCAGTTCAGTTTAGTAAGTTTATCATATGTTCGTTGTTGTATGCCCTGTTCCAGTTCTGCGGAGAAGCGTCGCGTAAAACTTCCTGTGCGGTCATTCTCTTCGCTTGTAGGTAACACTGGTACAACTACACATACTAAATTATTATCAGGTTTCATACGTCGTTATACCTTTTGCACTTGACATTCGCGTACACAAGAAAGTTTTAAAATGGCAGTTGTAATGATTTCGCAGTTTTACGAGCTTGGTATGGCAACATAGAGGCATGTAAAAACTCAATGATGAATTTGGAAAACAAAGGCTCACATTCAGCAAAAAACGAAAAAAACGCATCTTGCTCCTTTCACCAGTGTAGCCTTATAGCTCCAATGTACAAAATTGAAAGTCAATATCCATTGGACACCCAATAGCACATCCACGTCAACTCTGAACCACTATGGGATCTGACACGAGGGAGTCTTGTTCATCACTAAAGCAAAATGACCCAAGTCAGAGGCGTGGGTTTCAGGAGATGACTGGGGTGCCCAAATTTGAATTAATATTGATCCGCGACCCACCGGGGTCCGGCGCCACCTTCGCCCCACCGGGGCCATCGATGCCCACCCCCTCTAACTCCGAAAACATGGGGGTTGGCGCAAATCTGCAAAGTGCATTAGAAAGCTCGCGTGAATTCAGTAAGAAATTACTCCACATGTTTAAGCGCTCAGGTCAATGGCTTGACCTCCAGAGGTCAAGGAAGGTCACGATAGGCTATTTTCGCTCAAATATGCAATGCTTAAGCAAACTGGGCATAACTCCTATGCCATTAGAGCTATTGAGATCTGGTTAAGTACATTTGATTGGAAATTGCCAGACCTTTTTCCGCTATGTGGAACGTAAAGACCTTCCGCCAGTGGTTTGACCTCCAGAGGCCACCTCGTGACGTAATATGACCTGAGGTCACGGAAGGTCAGAAAGTGACCTTGCCGTATATCAAATGAAAGCCAGTGACAAGACAAACACGATGGTGTTTGTTTCAGCGCTCTAGCTTAATTAGGTCAAAAATTATTGTCAAAATACTGTTTTTGACCCCTGGTGACCTTGGATGACCTTGGAATAGTCAAAGGGCAAGTATGACCCCTGGGATCCGTGAAAGGGTGTCCAAAACGCTGTTCTGAGCAGTCTGAGTATTTGCAATCATTTTTGTGACTTTTATATCATGATACAGCTTTCCCCATGCTTTTCCAATGGGAGAGGTCGCCTCGTGACCTGACCTCAGGTCACGAAATCGAAAAATCCCGGATATACACGTTTTAGTCCCTGGAAGGGTCATGAAGTGGAAGGGTCTCAAGTTTCAAATCGATCGACTAAGAAATGTAGCTCTTATAGAGCTTCAAAGTTGAAGTGAGGTGACCTTGGTTGACCTAGCCTGGTGACCTGACCTTGGGTGATCCAGGGTAAAAATGTTCAGGGATGGTGGTAAAATGATGAGGTGAGAGATAGAGCCCTCAACCGCGGTGCTGCGTTTCGTCGATTCTCTGCTATCCCGAAAAAACCTTAGGGGGGCCATCGATGCCCCTCGTGGGGCGAGGGTTAATATCCACAACGTTAAAAAGATATCCACAACGTTGACAGGGATAGCATGATGTAAAGTGTCTCTTAACATTCTCATCAGGGGCGCAGCCAGAGCTTTGGTATGGGGGGCACACCAACTTTGAGGGGCACCCCGGGGAAAAAGGGCACTTTTAACGTAACCTAAAAAACTTGCTATATATTTGTTTATATCATTTTTTATCTTTGGTTCAATAAAAATGCAAATAAATCATTGACGAAGAATGAAAACGCGATTAAAACCGAAAAAAGGAAAAAATATCAAAATATCATGGAAGTAGCCAAAACATGACTGTTTTGGATAGATTTAAGGACAAATCAGCCAACTCATCATCTGACAAATCAGTACTTAACATCAGAGAAATCAGTGGAGCATGTGATATCTGTTACAATGTGCAGGTTAAGGCATATTGGAGTCGAAAATTAATTTGTTATGCCCACTGGTTTTGTCGTGACGAGTAAGCCATGGCTGAACGCGGATTAAGTTCCTTCCCTCCCACAATCGCCGTGGGACGAGGAGTGGCATAGTGTCTTTGGAAGAACACATTTGTGCTGCCGGAAAATTTTGGGAGATACCTTTTGAACGCGTTTATTAACTTCTATATTCTCAAGGATCGGTCCCAGTTAGGAGTAAATGAAAGGTGAACAGGCCGGTGGTTTGGATGGGGATGGTGTGACAGGGCTGAAAATTGTGAGAACTAGTTCTTCATTTAAATTAATTAGTACAAATCCTGGTTTAGGGGACTGTGCTCTGAGCTCAGGGGCACATGCCTTTTTATCATCCCTTCCCAGAATCCACCAGTATAATAAGGAATTTATATAACCAGGGGTGCCTAGGTTTCACAAGCCGTTTTAGAGATTCTTCATTCCTCGTTAGCTCCGTTTTACAAGGGGAGTTTCCATTGGGTTCTTATTCCCCATCTATTCAAGACCAGCTCTGGGGCCCCCAAGTGTGGATCAGAAGCCTCCAGAGCAGCTTCCTCCATCCCCCCCAGTTGTGCCTCCAGGGACTAGACTAGCTCAGTGACCCCGCCCCGAGATGATGGGAGCTGGTCTTGTGTCCTTATTATCTGTCTATTCAAGACCACCTCAGGGGCCCCTGATGTAGATAAGGGCCACAGAGCAGCTCATGCTTCACCCAGGGACTAGACTAGCTCATTGGTCCCAGAGATGAGGTCATCAGACTAGCTCAGTGGGCCACAGATAGGCTCATAGGGCCTTAAACCAGTTCAAGAAGCCCCAGAACAGTTTAAGGCGCCAGATCACCTCAGGGGGCCTCAAGCCAACTTAAGGGGCTCTCACAAGCTCAGCGCCCAGACCAGCTCAGGGTACCCTCAGAACCTAGATCCGCTCTTGGGCCCCAGATCAGCTCTTGGGGCCCCAGATCAGTTCAGGGACCTCAATTCAGGTCAGGAGACAAGATCAAGTCAGGGCCACTAAATCAGCTCAGTGATCCCTAACCAACTCGGGGCCCAATCAGTTCAAAGGCCCCAGAGCTGCTCAGGGGACACCAGATCGGCCCATAGGGCACAAGATCAGCCTTAAGGACAAACAATCAGATCAGTGGTCCCCGACCAACTCGGGGTCCAGATCAGCTCGGGAATACCAGATCAAGTCAGAAGGCACTTAATCAGCTCAGAAGCCCCCCATCTCAGGGGCCCTCACCAGCCCCTGTGGGCCCAGCTCAGCTCAGGGCCTGGGAGCTGCTCAGGAAATCACGTAATCAACCCAGGAGGCCCGGGTCAGGTTAAAGGACATCATATTAGCCATGGGGCACCAGACTAGCTCAGAGGGAATAAGATGGGCTCAGGAGACACAGTTATGACTTAGCAGGCACCAGATCGACTCAGGGGGCATTAGTTAAGTTCAGGAGGCAGTATATCTGCTCAGAGTGCACCAGATTGATCAGCGCAGGGGGAAAGTTCAAGTCAGGGGCACTAAATCAGCTCAGGGATCCCTCACCAGCTCGGGGGCCCAATTAGTTCAAAATCCCCAGAGCTGCTCAGGGGACACCAGATCAGCTTCAGGAACAAACAATCAGATCAGTGGTCCCGGACCAGCTTGGGAATACCTGATCAAGTCAGGAGGCACTTAATCAGCTCAGGAGCCCCATACCATCTCAGGGGCCCTCATCAGCCTCTGTGGGCCCAGCTCAGCTCAGGGCTTTAGAGCTGCTCATGAAAACAAGGAGGCCCAGATCAGCTTAAAGGGCACCAGATTAGCTCAGGGGGCACCAGACTAGCTCAGAGGGCATCAGATGGGCTCAGGAGGCACCAGATCGACTCAGGGGCATTAGTGCAGCTCAGGTGGCACCAGGTCGATCCGCTCGGGGGCCAGATCAGCTCCCAGCCCCCCAGACTATGGCAGGAGCCTAATTCAGCTCAGGGAGCAACATAACAGCTCAGGGGACACAAGGTGGGCTCAGGGCCCACCAAACCAGCTCAGGGGGCACCAAGCCATCTAAGGAGACATCAATAATCAGCTGAGGGGGCACCTAATCAGCTGAAGAGGAGACAGAATCAACTTGGGGAGGCATGAGATCAGCTCGGGGGCCCGGATCAGCTCAAGGGGCACTAAATCAGCTATTAGGGCACCAAGCAAGCTCGGAAGCATTAGACTAACTCAGAGGGCATTATATAGGTTCAGGAGGCACACTTATTTGCTCAGTAGGGCACTCGATTGACTTAGTGGCACCAGATCAGCTTAGAGGGCAAGTAATCAGCTCAAGGGGCCAAGACCAGCTGAGAGGCCACGAGATGAGCTCAAGGAGCACCAGATTAGCTTCACCCGTACGATTATTGGTGATGATGAGGCATTAGCTGGACACATACTAGGTTCCCATACTCTTCCCGGGTGCTTGGAAAGGCGACAGAATGCCCTAGCTGACCGAAAAAGGTATTAAGTTGTCAAAAAATAGTTTCAATCGCTACATGCATTCCAGTTACATCTACGTTCAACGGCGTAGGGCACTAAATTTCGAGTGGCACGGCCCAAATTGGGTACACCACCTGGCAATCAAAAGGTCACCCCGGCAGTGACGGAAGGCACTTGCCCCATGTGCCCCCCTGGACAGTAGATCAACTCCGGGAGGCATTAAATAAGCTCAGGGGGCCCGGATCAGCTTAAAGGGCACTAAAACTGCTAAAAGGATACCAGGCAAGCTCGGAGGCTTGAAACTAACTCAGAGAGTATTATATAGGTTCAGAAGGCACACTTATTTTCTCAGGGGCACCAGATTGACTATGAGGGCACCAGATCAGCTCAGAGGGCTCATGATCAGCTCCAGGGGGCACCAGATGAGCTCCGCCCGTACGATTATTGGCGACGATGAGGCATTATCTGGAAACGGATTACGTGCCTATGCTCTTCCTGGGTGCTTGAAAAGGCGACAGAATCCCTAGCTGACCAAAAAGGCACTTAATTGTCATACAGTAGTTGAAATCGCTAAATGCGGTCTAGTTCCATCTGGGTTCAACGGTGTAGGGCACTAAATTTCGAGCGGCACGGCCCAAAGGGGGTACACCACCTGGCAATCAAAAGAGCACTCGGCACCAATGGGGGCACGTGCCCCCTGTGCTCCCCTGGCTGCGGCCCTGGACAGTAGATAAACTACGGGAGGGCACTAAAACAGCTAATAGGGCACCAGGCAAGCTCGGAGGCATCAGACAACTCAGAGAGCATTATATAGGTTCAAAAGGCACAGTTATTTTCTCAGGGGGGCACCAGATTGACTACAAGGGCATCAGATCAGCTCAGAGGGCACATGATCAGCTCCAGGGGCCAAGACCAGCGCTCAGGGGGCACCAGATGAGCTCAAGGGGCACCAGATTAGCTCCGCCCGTACGATTATTGGCGACGATGAGGCATTATCTGGAAACGGATTACGTGCATATGCTCTTCCCGGGTGCTTAGAAAGGCGACAGAAGGCCCTAGCTGACCAAAAAGGCACTTAATTGTCAAATAATAGTTTAAATCGCTAAATGCAGTCTAGTTCCATCTAGGCTCAACGGCGTAGGGCACTAAATTTCGAGCGGCACGGCCCAAAGAGGGTACACCACCTGGAATCAAAAGGGCACCCCGGCACCGATGGGGGGGGCACGTGCCCCCTGTGCCCTCCCCCTGGCTGCGCCCCTGATTCTCATACACCTGTTTGACTGTAAAATCAATATAAAGTGCTTAAAATGAGAAAATGAAATCCAAAGGATATTCTAACAGTGCTACGATGCTTCTTTCGCGTTTCTCGGACGCTCCCAAAGAGCTATAAATCCACACCCTTGGAGCAGTGCCTCGCATCGAAAACAGTGGATAGCTCAGTCCACACCACGCCCGAGCTCCAGACGGGGCGCAACAGCCGGCAGCGACAGCGACAGCAGCAGCAGCGGCAGCGGCAGGCGAGGGTCGTTGCCCCGGCGACGGTGGCTCCTGGGAGAAGCGCGGCCACCGCTGGGCGCGACGGCGCTCCGTCTGTGGCGACGGCGATCACCACAGCTGACGGACGCCGGCAGTCTGCCGTGATGATTGAACTAAGCCATCACCAAACGCCCGTGCTGGTCAGGTTTTGGGATCGATGCAGCGGCCTGTGTTGGTGTTTTGTCGTTTTTGGAGCGCTTAACAGCTCTGGCTGGATTGAAACAGGGTCATTGTTGCCCATTTTCGGCTGCGGATCAGTTCATGTATGAGAAATCAAGTAGAAATAAGATGGAAATTGATTTAATATGTGTTTTTTCTTGTGAAGTGTGCTTTACACCCCTGTCTACCGCACGGAAAGGCACTGTATGATTGATGCCACAATGACGTCGGTGGTCAGATGGCTTCAAATATTGTCATGTTCATCTTCAAATAAATATTTCCTATTATTCTTGTTTCCTAGAATATTTATATTCCTATGATTCGGAGATAGGTACAATTTAATACCTGAAAATGTTCGTGCCACTTCATGTCAAGTTATAAATGTGGTTCATCGGGCACTGGCGTGTCCGCTGTCCAGTAGGTACTTTGACGACGAGCAGAGTATTTTCAGTGGCAAAGCAGTGATTTTCAACAGTTAATTGCACACATTCAGGCCAATCTTCAAACAATTTATCGATAGTTCTGTCGAAAGAAAGTGGATGTCAATCACTGACGGGTCCAGGGGGCAAACCGGGCTGTTCCCCCATCCCTCGGTTTCTGCCGATTTTCTTTAAAGAATTGTGTTTTCACAATTTTTGACCCCGTTGTTTCCGCCCAAACCGTCGGTCTCCACATCGATGTAATCAGGGATGCGGAGCCGGAGCCGGAGCCGGAGCCGGAGCCGGTTGGAGCCGACCATTCTGCCCGGAGCCGGAGCCGGAGCCGGAGCCGCCGAAACACTTTTGATCGGAGCCGGAGCCGGAGCCGGAGCCGTCAGAAAGGGTCCGGCTCCGGCTCCCAAAGAGCTCTAAAATTACCAAAAATCAAACGTGAAATGGTCACATTTTACCTCGTGAGATGTCGCATGGGAACACCTTTATTCACCTGAAATATTACATTTTCTCAATATGTTATGTATATCGAGATTAATGAAATATTGCAACTAGGGTGTTCCGTAGACGGTCTCACTCTCGGGCAGGTAATGCGCCCCGGCCATTTAGCATGGGCAGAAATTGGCAACAAACGAAAACATTGGTGGACACTGGCGGATCCATGAGGGGGAGCAAAAAAGGCATTTGCTCCCCAAAACTGCCTATTTTTTGGCGATTTTCTTAAAAAACCATATGTTTTTCACGATTTACCCCATACCGTCGGCCTGCATCCGCCCCTGTTGACAGACGCAGGGGGATGCCATTCCGGTCATGCCCCCCTAAAGCCCTGGAAGGGGAGCAGACTATCTTTTGGCCCCCCAAAGGCCGAAGAAATTGTTTGAAAAAGGTGTTTACACTAGGTCTGTCGAGCAATAAAATCTTTGCTCCCACCTCCCCCCCCCCAGGAGAGCTATCATGTAATCGGAGAAGTAGTTTATACTAGGTCTGTCGAGAACCCAGGGCAAAAGGCGCAGAAAACAGCATCCCCGTCACTCGATGCGGCACTAGCCGACTTCAAAAGCCTGGGTCGCCTAAAGAGGGTGACCGTATGCGACATCTTAGATAGATATCCAGCCATCATCCAGCCGGCTAGCCTGGTAATGGCCGCGCTACCAGTTACTCAGGTGTCCGTGGAGAGGTTGTTCTCCGCGATGAAGCTACTGCTTACTGATCTCAGGTCCAGACTAAGAGCAGACATATTGGAGGCAATGTTGCTGCTCCGCTCCAACCGCGATTGGGTGGTGTAGTGAGCGAACCAGCTGCTGGGCCCTGGGCAGTAGGGTAGTTGGTTCCGATTTTTCTCGAAAAGGAATTATGCCATCAGCCTATCTGATGTGTTTTTTGATGTTGAACACTGTTAGCTTAGGGTCGTTCAAAAAAAACTTTTTTCTTTTCAGACTCGAACCCACTTTTTGCCATTATATATTCAATTCTGATTTCAATGAGCCACATTCCAAGCGTCTACGACAGCGGGAAAGATCGCTTCAAAACGGTTAAAGATTTCATGTTTCGGGCGCGATTGGCCGCCCAGCATAGCAGTCTCCCCTTGTTCAATTGGGATATAAGGGGTGCATAACCTACCAGTAAAGACAGCGTGGCATGTGCGTGCGTATAAGAGCGGTAGATGGGATTTAACATGCAGGCATTTACTTTTCAGATGTATTTGTAGCGCAATACAAATACATGTTATTCCACAAAAGACCTGAAATTAAATGATTCAGCACCCTTGTACTCTAAATCCCGACAGAACATGAATACCTTCCGGAGGCGAACCTTTCTCTAGTAACTATCGCTGGAGAACGTCGTGAGGCAGGTGCTTCTCCCTATTCTCCTGCGAATTATTTAAGAGCTCTGGTACTGATAAAAGAAGTTCCTGTTTCATATTTTTACCCTTTAGGTGGCTCACGAAATCTTCCACCAGCTTCACACCACGTTCTGTGGGACCGTTCACGACAGTAAGTTCTGGAATACCTTGAAACAGGGGAAGCTATACCAGCTTCTCAACGGAGCCATTTCTGGTCAGAATATTTCAGATTCAGGCAATCGAATACCAGCCAGCTGTCAGGAGTAACAAGCTGGCTGAGGCTTAGTACCGACCATTCACCGAGCTCTTCATAGCCTCTATCGGAAACTTAAGCCTGCCCTAGTCAAATGTGAATCGTTTGCTGTTTTGGCCAATTGTGCGACTGGCTCCTTACCTCCACGATGGTGGTTCTCACCAGCGGGACAGCATATAACTTTCTGTGCACAGATACCACAGCTGATGACAAATTGACTTCCAGCACATTCAGGGCGATTTCTATATTAACTTAATGAAAGCACTGCATTGCATTTTATGGATAGCTTTGAGGCTCATAGAAGGCTCTAAAGCTGACTATCCGCGACGGAGGAACCCAAATGCATGGTTTAGAACCACTTATAAGGAAAGCCGCTAACTATTTCGGAGTCTGAGTGGCTCAGTCGGTTAGCGCTTGCGCTCGGCTTGGCCAATGACATTCATTATGTGCTGGGTGTCGTGGGTTCGAGCCCACCCAGAGGCAGAATCTGGCGCCCTGCTCTAGCCCGAGCTAATTCTTTCCCTCTCTCCTCTGATGCCATATGACCTGAGCAGTTGATGCGTTGTTAAACTCCAAAAATTATAATATTCTGTCTTTAAGTATCTTCTGGAATGATGAACGGAATCTGACACAGTAGTAGCACGCACTTCATGCCATAAATGTCCTATATTCCATAATATGGCTCGCTGGTGAGCTCCGGGTCTTCTACACAGACAGTTGTTGGAGACAACCTCTCCTGACAGCCACACGTAAACCAGCTTGCGCAATTCAAGATAATACTCCGGTATTGTGTAGAGGCGCTGAAGTCAATGTGCAAACACAACTGTTATTTGTGACCAGAAAGTTATAATCTGCTTCGCAAATAAGAATCACAATGCTGAAGGTAAAAAGGCAGTGATACAGTACCTGGCCTAAACAGCAAAACCATCCACCTTTCAGTTAGGTAGGCTAAAGTTTCCGACAGAGGCTATGAAGAGCTCGGCTCGATACCAAGCCTCTCCCAATTTCTCATTCCTGAAAGCTGGATGATATTCGAGCGCCTGAATCTGAAAGATTCTGACATGAAATGGCTCCGTTGAGAAGCTGGTGACTGGTATAGCTTCCCCTGTTTCAAGGTATTCCAGAACTTACTGTCGTGAATGGTCCCACAGAACGTGGTGTGAAGCTGGTGGAAGATTTCGTGAGCCACCTAAAGGGTAAAAATATGAAACAGGATCTTCTTTTATCAGTACCAGAGCTCTTAAATAGTTCGCAGGACAATAGGGAGAAGCATCTACCTCACGACGTTCTCCAGCGATAGTTACTAGAGAAAGGTTTGCCTCCGGCAAGGCACAGGACAGGATTCAGGCAAGTAACAGGAAGGCATTCCTGTTCTGTCGGGATTTAGAGTACTAGGGTGCTGCATCATTTAATTACAGGTCTTTTGTGGAATAACATGTATTTGTATTGCGCTGCAAATACATCTGACAAGTAGATGCCTGCATGTTAAATTCCATCTACCGCTCTTATACGCACGCACATGCCAGGCTGTCTTTACTGGTAGGTTATGCACCCCTTTCATCCCAATTTAACAAGGGGAGACTGCAACGCCGGGTGGCCAATTGCGCCCGAAACATGAAATATTTAACTATTTTGAGGCGATCTTTCCCGCTGTCGTAGACGCTTGGAATGTGGCTCATTGAAATCAGAACTGAATATATAATGGGAAAAAAGTGGGTTCGAATCTGAAAAGTAAAAAAAATTCTGAACGACCCTGCTGTTAGCTCATCGAAGTTTTTCTTTGCGGGCTGTCCAAGCTTTAATTGATCGTTGTATCTTTAATTTTTATGTGGGTTTGCGGGCATGTCTGACACATATTTCTGTTTGCCATAACAGTGCAGTGCAGTTTACCATACGACTGCACTGCAGTGTAGGTTGGTCCAGTTTTGAGGTTCACTGGCCTTTGGCATCTGGTCAAGAGCGTTCGATCATCCAGTCACCATTTTTCATTCGTACAAATACATAGTCACTTTGTATCTGATGGACTTTCACGCCCTTGAGAACGTTTCGATCACATTTTGGATATAGGTACATTGCCGGAGCCGGAGCCGGAGCCGAAGCCGGTCGGAGCCGACTATTTTGCCCGGAGCCGGAGCCGGAGCCGGAGCCGTTGGGACACTTCAACCCGGAGCCGGAGCCGGAGCCGGAGCCGAAATCATAACCCCGGACCGGAGCCGGAGCCGGAGCCGTCCAAAATTGTCTCGGCTCCGCATCCCTGGATGTAATAACTCAAAAATTTATCGGAATCATCATAGCCTTAAACCATGCACGCCAAGCTCCTACCTCGGGCCGCTCTGAAGGCTATTGTTAGCTATCTCTCCTGCTGTCCGTCGTTTGATATTGTATATCAATATATGGTTGCTGTGGAGACGGCCATATATCGATCATATATCGGATATACGCACATGACCATACTTCGGACGCTGTGATGCAGTTTCGCTGGTTGTCCGCCACACAGCTCGTCAGTCTCCCGACGATGCGGACGATGCGTGTCGTGGGGCGGATTATTGAGACAGAGGTATCGAAAATATGTGCTTAGGCATTCAGTCAGAGGGAAAGTGAAGTACACCAACAGAACACCCGTGGCGAAAATGCATGAACACTGCCAACGATTTGCGCGGAGTCGGGTCACGGATGATTATGCTATCCAGGCATTGATCTTGATTTGCTCTACCGGAGTCGACTTGAGCCTTGAGATCAGCAGCATTGGCGGACGCAGGGGGGGGCATTCCGGCCATGCCCCCCCAAAGCGCTGGAGGGGGACCAAACTATCTTTTGGCCACCCCAAACGGCCCCTTTGGCCCCCCAAAAGGTGTTTACACTAGGTCTGTAGAGCAAAAAAATCTTCGCTCCCACCCCCCCTCAGGAGAGCAATCATGCACTTGGAGAAGTAGCTTATACTAGGTCTGTCGAGCACCCAAATTGCACGTCCCACCCCCCTGGAGGAGAGGCAAACATGGGTTTGCCCCCCAAAACTCGGGTCTGCGTCCGCCCCTGATCAGCAGTTTAACTAAATGCTTAATAATTTTGTCGAATGATCAGCATGCTAGAGGCAATTAACGATGTACTGGGAAATTTAGGATTGTTCGTAGTTGGCTTCGATTGTAAATATTTTAACAGGATATTCTAGCAGAGCAGCTCAAGTAACTTACCTATGTACTTGAGATGGGTGATGGGGTGTTTACGCACATTAGTTTTACTTTAACACATACTCTTATTGCTTTGTATAATAAAGGTAAGCAAGTGAAAAACCGTTTTGAGTAAATCTTATTTGAACAAAACCTGAATAGATCGCGCTGACAACGCAGATCATTACTGCCCGAGCGCAACACAAGAGAACACAACCCTGCAGCGCCGTCTATAACAACGTCATCTACCAAGGCCCGGAGTTCAAATATTTACAGAGAGAATCATCATCTTCCTCAGATACAGTGTCGACCAGTCTTCTGTTAAGTAGCGTATTAACCTTTGCTCTGATAGGGGTCATTTTTGACCCCCTAGGTTTTTCTAGGATGGCCTGAAAGCGGTGGCGCGTGGCGCCGCCGTACTTTATATACCTGTTCGATTTTTGTTCTGGAAAATATTACGGCCTGGTCATGTTAGGTCAGGTCAAGTGACCACACCTAGGAAAAATATTAAAAGTGGCACCAGTGATAGTATGCTTAATCTATTGATCTGAAATGTTTAGCACATAATAAAGTCACTGAGTAAAAAATATGTGGTAACGGGATTTTCTATATCGGTAACTTAGGGTCATATACCAGTCATGACCTCTACATTGCAAGCCCCTGGTAATTTTAAAATGTCTGTATTTTCAGTCCGCGCTGATCAGATCACCTTTAACGGGGCACCTTCACCGGGGCCAGAGCCCCCAACCGAAAAGAGGCGTAGCCAAACAAAGCAAAAAGCCCGGAATCAGAAAATATTCGCATGTTAGTGCCAGGCATGGTGACCCCGAGGTCAAATAGGTCCAGATCGGCATTCACTCAAAAGCAATGATTAACAAACCGGGCATAAATCTATGCATAGAGCTATGAGGCCGGAAAGACATTAACAAATGCCAGTCTTTTCCGCTAGGGAACGAAAACCCCCGCCAGTGGTTTGACCGCCAGAGGTCACCTCGACCTAATAGACCTAGGTCACGAAAGGTCAAAAGTGACCTCCGTATATCAAAAAACCAGTACAAACAAACACGATGGTGTTTGTTTCACTGCCTAGCTCAATTAGGTCAAAAGTTATGTCAAAATACTGTTTTGACCTCTGGGACCGGATACCTAAAAGTCAAAGGAAATAGACCCCGGGATCCGGAAAGGGTGTCCAAAACGTTGTTCGAGCAGTCGAGTATTGCAATCATTTGTGGCTTTATATCAGAAATAGCTTTTCCCATGCTTGTCAATGGAGAGGTCGCCCGTGACCTGACCTCAGGCACAAATCGAAAAACCGGATATACACCTGAGACCCGGAGGGTCAAAGTGAGGAAGTTTCAAATCGATCACTGAAATGTGCCACAGAGCCAAAGGAGGAGGACCTTGTGACCTCGCGTGACCACCTAGTACCCGGGTAAAAATCTCAGGGATGATGGAAAATATGCGGAGAGGGACCCCAACCGCGGTGCCGCCTCGGCGTTTTCTGCTATCCCGGAAAAACCTTGGGGGCCACGATGGCCCCCGGTGGGCAGGTTAAAACATCCGGATCATGTGTTCATGACCCATTACTAAGGTTGGTCTGGAAAATTTTGGCCCGTAACCTTCCAAGGTCGTCGGAGGTCAGATAAGTAAATTTTAATAAGTCTTATAACTTTTGGGTAAACAATGATACAATTTCATTTTACCAGTATTGTTTGTTTTGTCACTGCGAGTCTAATGATGTACATCATGGCCATACCAGGTCACTTCGGGTAAATTCTATAAATAATTTTTGGGGGTTTTTACGACGCAGCAACTGCTAAGGTTAAATGGCGTCGGGGGAGGGAAATTAACCAGACTTGAGCTAGGGCAGGACACCAAGTGCTGTCTCTTGGTGGGCTCGAACCCACGACACCCTGCACATTCAGAATGTCGTGAGCCGAGCCGAGCGCGTGCGCTAACCGACTGCGCCACTCAGACCCCAGACCCTCATCAATTTGTTGACCTAAGGTCAGGTCAAACTTATGATTTCACCTTGCATATTGAAGTGATATATAGTTCGATTCGTATTAACAAGATGATTACAACAGTCCCAGAGGTAGCCTGTATCATGTTTTGTTGGCAAGTTATTCCCAAAAAAAGTGAGTACCGTTCTTGACCTTGATCATACGCTACCCAGGTGCGACCTAAACTTGGTAGCCACTATCGATGAGTGCTTACAATAGCTTTCAAATGGACACGAAAGTGCTGTCCTATTCTGCCTCTTGGATCAGTACTTCAGTACCCCAAAACCAGCATTTGGGGGTACCCTGAGACGGCCTTCTAGGCCCCCTGGCACTTACTCTCGGGAGACCCTGAGGCTAACTCTGAGTGAGGGGTGGAAGGGATTGATGCTCAGGGATGTTTGCTGAAACTAGCTCTCGGGGACACCTGGAGGCAACCCAGGGGGCCCCAGAGAATAACTCCTGGAAGCCTTGTAGATCAACACCCCTGAGACTAACTGTCAGATCTCTGAGACTGACTCTTGGGGCCCCCCTTCACCAAAACTGAAAGGCCCCCTGAAAATAACTCGAGCTCCCGTAGTAAGTTCTTGGGCGCTCCTGAGACTAGCTCTGGGGTTCCCTGAGACCAACACTTGGCGGCACTCATAAGGCTATTTTCGGCCCCTCTCCCGACTAGCTCTTAGGGGGCCCATGAGACTAGCTCTGGGGTTCCTTAAGACCAACACTTGGTGGCACTCATAAGGCTCATTTTCGGCTCCTCCCCCGATTAGCTCTCAGGGGACCTCTGAGACTGATTCCCGGGGCATCTATAGACCAAAACTGAGGGGCCACTGATAATATTTTGGGGCTTCTGAGATTAGTTCCCGGAAGCACCTCTGAGACCTATCGGGCCCCCCAGATAAGCTCTAGAAGGGGGCCTGAGACTTACTCTCAGTGGCATCAGATTAGTTATCAGGGGTCCCCTGAGGTTGACTTTAGAGGGGGCGGGAATGACTCCCGACAGCCCTCTGAGACTAACCCTGAGACTGTGTCTTTGACTCTCCTGAGACTATCTCTCGGATACCAGAAATTTGCCCCCAGGGTCCTAAGGCTAACTTGAGGCCCCCTGAGACGAACTCTTGGACCAGTTAGACCAGAACTCGGCACCACCTCTGGGAATTACTCCAGAGCCCCAAGATTAGCTCTCCGATGCCCCTGAGACTGACTCCCGGGGACCCTCTGAGGCTAACTTTTGGCTGCTTCCCGGAATTGATTCTTTGGGCCTATTAGACCAAAACTCGAGTGAGGGGGAGCACAACCTGAGGCTAACTCTCAAGAGTTCCCAAAATTACCTTTCAGGGGCCCCCGAGACCAACTCTCTGTGGCACCCATGTGCACATGGGTCATAGTCATGACTAACTCTTGGGTCCCCAGATTACCTTTCGGGGGTCCCCTGAATGTAACTCTCGGCTCCATAGAGAGACGCCCTTGAGACTATGGGGCGCCCTAAGACCATCACTTGGCGGCTCCTATGATACTTATTTTCGGGCTCCAAAATGAGCCTTCGGGCCTCCTGAGAGGAGGTCTCCTTAGACCAAAACTGATGGGGTACCTCATAATAACTTGCGTCTCCTGCGATTAGTTCTCAGGAGCCCTATAGACCGACTCTCGGGGGAGGCCTGAAAGTGACTCTTGAAAGACCCCTGAGACCGACTCTCGGAGGGGGTGCTCCTGAGAATGACTCCGAGAGCCCTTGAGGCCGAATCTAGGGGATCCCCTGAGACTGACCCTTGGGGTCCCCTGAGACTCACTCTCGGGGCCTCCTGAAACCAGCTTTCGGTCAACCCTGAGACTGTCTCTTAGGAGGCCCTAAGACTGATTCAGGGGGCCCTCTGAGATTAGCTCTCGGGGGCCCTGCGACCAACTCTCGGGGGATCTGCTAAAGACTTTCGCGGGTCCCCTGAGACCAACTCTCAGAGGCGCCCTGAAACCGAATTTCGGGGGTAGGGGCTGAGACCGACTCTCGGGGCCATCCTGAGACAAAATCTCGGCGCGGGGGGCCATGAGACTGACTCGGGTCCACTGAGCACGAATCTCGGGAGGGGGGGCTGAGACTGACTCTGGGGGCCGCCATGATCCGAGAATCCTTTGCTGTGCTTAAAATCGCCCAAGGGGGAGGGGGTTCCGAGGATCCCTAGGACCCCCTTGGCCTATATAAACCCCCCTTAGCAAACTGCCTAGGAAACTCTTCGGCCGAATAGTCCCTCAACTTCCCCTGTCCAGAATAAGCTGTCTTTCCAGCTAGTGATCATAAAAGTGGCATCTTTAAAAACTTGATTACTGGTGTGTCAGATGGTTGGCTAATTTTTTCTAAAATTAAGGCTATTGAAAATTTTTTGTTTGATCTTAAAACAAAATAATAATAAATACGGATTTTTACCAACAGTTTAGTACAATCAAAATGGAATTTTCCAAATCAGAGTTTGAGCTGAGCTAGAGGTGCACTACCCTTTGCTACTAGTACTTTGATTGGTTGTTGGACGGAAAATCTTTGTCCTTCAGCCAATTGGGTGGCTGTTTGCTTATGCTCCTTTTCCATCGGCATTCGGCTGCGCCTGGAGTCCGCCATACTTCCTTTCCCGTCGGACATCGGAGGGGTCGGGAGGCTGTGGTGTCTATCCGCCGTGCCATCAAACGATAATCATGGGTGGGTTCGATCCAAAGTCGTTTGCCCAGGACTTTATTGCTGGTGGTGTCGCCGCCGCAATTTCGAAGACCGCTGTGGCCCCAATCGAGCGGGTCAAGCTGCTTTTGCAGGTACAACACACATCAAAGCAAATCACTGAGGCGCAGCGGTACAAGGGTGAGTTTGAGTTGGCGTATTATCCTTCAATTTTCCACTTTATTGTATTGAGCTTGCATACCATTCGTACGCCTGTAAAAGCTGCACAGTGTGTAGAGACTAAACAACCTTGTGGTACCACAGATGGATACCTTGTTGTCCCACACCGTTTCCGTGCACAGTGGGCCGATAAAGATAGAGCGTAGAATTTGAATTAGTGTCCAGTGGTGGCAGTTTCATGTTGGCTTGGAAATGGGTAGAATTCTTAAATATCAGTATTGTCTCAATCTCTAGTGCACCATTGATGTCCCTCTTCATTCCCCTGTCTCCATTTATCCAGACACACAATTTTGTTAAAATAATAGTAGGTTTGCTAAATTCATGTTCAGTGAATAGTTTTGTTTAAACTTTAATGCAATTTTGTTTTGTCTAGGTTGGTTGAATAATGAAGAAATCTTGACCCTCTACAGACTATTCTCATTTACCTGTGCAAGGAAACTTTAACATCATGATACCATATCAGGGGAAAGTAATACTTGGGTAAGGCACGAAGTCTTATGCCGTGGGCTTTCAGAAAATTGATAGATTTTTTGCTGTGCGACAAACTAGAAAATTTACACAGCCTAAGAAACCCGTGGAATTTTACACATTTTTGTAAATATCAATTAAATACACTTTGTTTGTTTTATTTTTCCTTGAAAATTCTGTAATACTTTCCACAGAATCATTCCCGAATTAAATAACATTTTCACCACTACACTGTACTAACTCCTTAACACTGTAAAAACACTTAACACTGTAGGAAGTTACCCTCGATTTCAAATTAGTCCCATCACATGTGACAGACTTTTGCACACTTTGGTACCTAAAAGTCTAGGGGAAATGTAGAGTACTTTGACAGGTTTGCCCTGAATATGTTGATGATGATGCTGCAGCTCTGCTCTGGTCGTATCTTTACTTTATGTATTCTGGGGGTGGAAAACTTACACATATGGCCTGGGGTTTCCAATTTTATGCCATGGTTTCTCGGCACAAATCAACTTTTATTTCCTCCTTTACCACATGCCAACTCTGGCTCATAAATTTGGACGAACGGGGAAATTTTCAATGCCAAAAACTCAGTATTTTAAATGCATGTGGTTTCACCGCATGATCCTGATCAGCATTGTACATGGAAAAGGGTGCCCTGGAGCTTCTCTTCCTCTTGAGGCTCCATTTGGTTGTGGATTTTTTTATCAAACATCAGCTTTTGGTTAGCAATTGGGGCTGGGAAGTGAATTATTTTCTAATGAATGAAAAGAATGAATGGGAAGCACTCGACTCGAGCCATCTCCTCCTGCTATACAACGCATTAGTGCTTCCCCACCTAAATTACTGTTTGGCTGTTTGGGGATCCACGCTCCCTTATCGCTTAAACAAATTAATTTTGCTCCAAAAAGAATTGTCCGGATTATCGAAAAACTGACCGTTTGGCGCACACCAGCCCTCTCTTCAAAAAACATAAAATTCTCAAACTGTCTGACCTTGTTGAATTCGCCACATTAAAATTCTGCACAATTTTCTTCGCCAAACTCTACCCAACTCACTTTCAAATAGAATACATCTTCAACCGCCGGACCCTGCCGGGAGAAATGGTAGGCTAATTCAACACTTCTTTGTCCCCCATGTCACCACTATGTACCGTAAATTTTCCATTTTTGTCGCTGCTCCTCGCACATGGAACAAGTTTATCGCCCCCAAAATTAGAAATCTGGAAGATATTCCTTTGAGCAAACCCTTCTTCAGCAAAGTTGTAGAAAAGTTATTTCTAGAAAAGTATTGATTGCAATAGGTAGTTGCGTTTTTGTATTCCTGTGCCAACATGCAATGCTGGGCCCACTCTGGCGCTATACTTGTGTTCTAAAAGTGTCTGTCATCAAATTCCTCTTTGGCCGTAATGAAACGCTAGTAGGCAGTTGGGGCGCTCTTACAGGCCAGCCTCCGGCACCTCCCTGCCCTTTCATGATTTCCCGGTTTGTTTTGCGCGCCCAACTCATCCCATGTCTCATCTTAAGTAAACGCGCATCTATGTAAAATCCTATGTTATCTTTCCCAGTCACGCAACCAACAACTCTCTCTCTCTCTCTCTCTCTCTCTCTCTCTCTCTCTCTCTCTCTCTCTCTCTCTCTCTCTCTCTCTCTCTCTCTCTCTCTCTCTCTCTCTCTCTCTCTCCCCCCCGCACATTCATTCTCGCTCTGTCTGCACCACTCAGCTTACTTCGACCTTCCTTCCCTCTTCTAATTAAATGCTTCCGGCAGCTGCTCTGAATCTCCCGCGGGCGGGAGCGGTTCAGCGGCGTGTTCTTGACGCGACTGCCGGGTCCTCTCCTGCTCCAATGCTGCGCGTTGGCCGCTGCAGGGGCCGTGTCAGGCTGCGGTGGTGCTGCGGGCTGCGCCAGCCGTGCGTGGCCCTCTCCGACCAGCGGCTCCGGATGGTGCGGAGTCGCGGGTGGCACTGTGGTGGCCGCTGGGCGGCGCTGTGGTGGCCGATTGGCGGCGCTGTGGTGGCCGCTGGCGGCGCTGATGCTCCGATGCTGCTAGAGTTGTGAGCTGTTTGATGTTGCCCGGCATTGACCTTGATATGTCGCCACCACCAACCCCTGAATTTATTTTATTTTATTTTTATTTTTATTTTTTTCCCCTGATCCCGTCTTTTTCTTTTTTATGAGCATTTCCCCATGTAGGGTGCTTTCTCGGTGCCACCCTGCTGGAAGCGTGACTGGAGTTGTTTCCCGCGCCCGATGTGGTGTTTCCAGCTTGTGTTCTACCCCTCGCCCGTTTTTAATCTCCACGGTCGCTTTTGTATCATCGTTTTTACCTTTTGCCTGTTTTTAATCTTCACGTTCCCGTTGTGTGTCATTTTTGCTTGTTCTGTGAATACATGTATGTATGGACGAAATGGTACATTATACAAGTTAGCAGGTTGGACTTAGAACTAAACTTTATGTCAAATATTTTGAAATGAGACTCACGACACTTAACTTCTCCACATGCATTTAACAGGGAAAAATTGTATAATTGAACCAGAACTGCCAGTGGTGCCATTGTTGCCTTAGGGTCGTCATTGATGTTTTTTGTAGAACTCTGAAATCTTGCAGCATTTACAAAAGCATTGTGCAATACTCTCAAATTGAGAGCACATTTGAGTAGAGGATTCTCTCAGCAGCTCTGCTGCAGCATTTTGGGTTGGGGTAAGGTGTTCAGTATTTGGTGTTGGAAACCAAGTAGGCAAAGATTTAAGCAAAGTATCATGTAGATTGCAGCTGATTGTGCTAGATGTAGTTGTGTTGAGAAATTCCTACGAAGAAGACTATGGAGGGATTGTGTTAAACAATTCCATACACATTCAAATGGAAATAAAATTTTCATGTGACCAGAATATCAGGCCAGTTTTGAATATGATGAGCTTTTTGTTTCGGTATTGAAGTTACCTAAGACTGCTCCTTGGTTAGAGGCAGGCACCGTTATTTGGTTGAGGGAAAATAAGGAAGATGAATAGGGCCTGTAACCAGGATTAATATTTGGATTTGATTCAAATTTCATCCTTAAGACCATAAGCTCATAAAGCGGAACATATATGAAGATTTGCTCATATAACTGGCCATGCTGCACAGTCCATGCAGTACATGGAAACAAGCACATTTTTGAAAATTAGTGATTTTTAAAGCTGTCTGTATTCAAGCATTACTCTCCCAACCACTTGGAAAGTCACTGTCAACTTGACTCATCTTCTATGTTGGGAATTGGGAAATAAAATATAATTTGGGCTGAGATATCATTTGTCTCATCTTTAGTGTATATTTGAGATCATGAAAGGCGTGGGCATACAAAAGTCCCCAAAGATGATGAAATTGCACACCTTGGGGGCTAGTCTGTAGGCAGTTTCTAACTATTTGTACCAGTGTGGCTAACTGAGTTGTACATATGGGCCAAGTTTGTCTATTGTAGATGGCTAATTTCAGCTTGGTTCTTGTCAGGTTGATAACATATGGTTTGGCTGAAAAGCCAAAACTAATTGAAGTTTATTTTTACTTTCATGGTTTGCAACAAGTGATTATTCTTTTAGCATCAATAGCAGCAGTTCTTGCCATTTTTTCTGAGCTGACATCATTTGAGTGGGTTATTTATTCAAGTCAAGAAAACTGAATCCCAGTGCTAATTTAGTCCAACATTCCTTTACTCAGGGTACATTCATGAGAATGTCAGTTGTCAAGATAGAAAATAATTAAGTTTTATGGGCACTATAAAACTTATAGCAGATGATGTGCACTTAAACCCCTACACATACACTCCAGACTTCATGTATCTGATGGAAGTTCTCCTCTCTGCTTTGTAGGACTTATTTCTAAGGCAGATAAACTGAAAAATTATTCTAAACTTGATGAGTTTGTTTTTGTTTTGTTTTTTTTTAGAAAAATTTGATTGCTCTTCTTGGCCCAAAAGGTGTGTTGTGTGGTTAGGGGGCTAGAAAATCACTTCCAAACTTGGTAAAGTTTTCAATGTTGAAATAGGTGAAGGTATTTGTTGTACTGTTGTCACAACATGGTGGTTCATGACCAGGGGCTGGATTTTGTCATGAAATTAATATTGCTGGAGGTAAATCAAAGGGGATATTCATTGCCTATGTATGCTGAACAAATGTGCTAAGTTTCCATTATTGGATTAATTCACTTGGGAGTTCTGCTTTCACTTGCAAGTTTTACTTTCTATTTCTTCTCTGCATCCAAGAATGGGCTTGATTGTGAGACATTGGTATCAGCCATTAATGGTGTGTGCCTATCCCAGTTGGTCCCCATTTCCCAACCCACAGCTAAACTGAACTATTGCTTGAAAAACCTTTAGAGATTTTTAGCCTCTAGGCAGGGGTTTTAGGGAGAGAAATAGCCCAGTGCTATAAGCTAAGGATTGAGAATGGTAATTTAGTTTTCCACTTGAGGAAAGGCCAATAATTTATAGTGTAGTGGCATGCATGTTTTAATTTCTAATTCCTGCTCGATATTTTTTTAGAGCTGCGATCACAGATTCAGTAATTGCTTGGCATTGCCAGTGATCATTTAGTTGGTTCTTATGGTGGAAGTCAGTGCTCTTGAAAAGCAACTTTGGTATTTTA
The DNA here is from genome assembly GCA_034440635.1 of Lepas anatifera. Lineage (NCBI taxonomy): Eukaryota > Metazoa > Arthropoda > Thecostraca > Lepadidae > Lepas > Lepas anatifera. The sequence goes on along the minus strand of JAOTON010000772.1, from coordinate 1,604,437 downwards.
TAATGTGTTTGGGACTGCCATACTGGTTGTATCCAGGAGATTTGAAGATAATTTGATGTTATATGCATGCTTTTTGTTTAGTGGGCTTGGCATCTTGAATGATTTGACGATTTGGTGTGTGCTTTGTGCTGCGTCTGGGGTAAAACCAGAGAGCAGATATTGTTTTGCTGTAAACCATTGCTGTATATTTGTTGAAATAATTGAACCATCTTGGAAGTTTAGTTCACTTGTCTTGGTCTTTGGTTGGGAAAATTTATGGGGACAGATCCACAAATAACACCAGCATATCTGTGCTTTTGAAACCACGCACTCATATTTACACTTTGGGCAGAACATTATGCGTGAGGGCGCTGAGCGTCAAATCCGTTGCTGCTGACGGTGCGAGCTCTCTAAGTTACGCCCAGACGAGCACGGGCTCGAGCAGACGTCCACCGGATGGGTGCGTGGAAAACATCACTATACTAATAAATACTTGAGCGGTGCAGAAAATAATTGAAAATTACAGAATATGAATTTGCCATCCTTTGGGGAGGCTGGGCTTTATACAGCGTCGGCAACATAAAGAAGGAAATGCAGATTGCAGGAATTGGTCCTCATAAACTTCGGCAGGGTTAAAATTTTGGTTAGTTAAAAATTTCATGTTTAGGTATTGCTTGGTAGTACAGTTTTTTTTCAAAGAGCAGCTCAGCAGAGCTAAATTGATTAGAATCTGACGGTGCAGTAGTTATACACGGAAGAAAGCTAGCTGGATGAAAAATTATGCTTGGTCCCTCTTGTTCTAGTCAAAGCAATGTAATGTGCTCTTCATAAAGTCGAAAGGCGAGTACAAAGAAGTAAGTATTTGACTTTATAAGTGGATGGTTTGATGGTAGAATAGTTTTTCATCTAATACAGCGTAAATTTGAATAACTCCATGTCTAAAAAAACAAATATTGCCGAATTTGTCTCGGTAATTGCAATGGACTGATGCAAGCACAATCTAGTATTTTTATGTAATTTTATTCCAAACCATTTTTTTGTTTTGTTGTCTTTACTTCAAACTATTGTGGTGCTGCTTACCTTGTGCATAGCATGGAGCTCACTGGTAATTTGGGAGTTGTGACCGCCAAATTAAACGTGTGATGGCACTACATTCGGGATCCGGTCATGCCATATCCGCAGATGGGTATGCTTATTAGTCCGCGAGTGAATGGTTTCAGTGAGCGGTGAAAAGTGGGGGATGCTCCCATAAAGCGTTTCAGACGACTCCCTGAACCAGTCTGAATCAGCAAAGTAGCGCGCTTACTCGCCCGTGTTACACCGCCGTGGCTCAGTTCTCGACGAAAGTTGGCGTCTCAATAATCGTATATCCCCGTGTTGCCTTCTGATACAAGCCTACACTGGAATTCATTCTTCTGTGTCTGATAGAATGTTGTTTGTCTTGCAGGCATGGTCGACTGCTTCGTGCGTATCCCGCGCGAGCAGGGCTTCCTCAGCTTCTGGCGCGGAAACCTGGCCAACGTCATCCGGTACTTCCCGACACAGGCGCTCAACTTCGCCTTCAAGGACAAGTACAAGCAGATCTTCCTGGGCGGCGTCGACAAGAACCAGTTCTGGCGGTACTTCCTGGGTAACCTGGCCTCGGGCGGCGCCGCCGGAGCCACCTCGCTCTGCTTCGTGTACCCGCTGGACTTCGCGCGTACCCGGCTGGCTGCCGATGTCGGCAGCGGCGGCACCCGCCAGTACACCGGTCTCATCAACTGCCTCGCCTCCAACTTCAAGTCGGATGGCCCTATCGGTCTGTACCGCGGCTTCGGTGTATCCGTGCAGGGCATCATTATCTACCGCGCCTCCTACTTCGGCTTCTTCGATACGGCCAAGGGCATGCTGCCCGACCCCAAGAACACCCCGATGGTCATCTCATGGGCCATCGCCCAGACTGTGACGACCGTGGCCGGCATCATCTCGTACCCGATGGATACCGTGCGGAGACGCATGATGATGCAGTCCGGCCGTAAGGGCGCCGACGTCATGTACAAGAGCACGCTGGACTGTTGGCGCAAGGTGGCCGCGCAGGAGGGCACCGGCGCCTTCTTCAAGGGAGCCTTCTCCAACATCCTCCGAGGAACTGGTAAGTCCCGTGGTAGAGCTTTAATTCGGTAACAATGCGCTTAGATCCCTGGTGTTATAAAATGCATCCGGCTATGACCTAGCCGTGTCAATTCTTTTTGTTTGACAGATATTCAGGTTGCCCCATGTCCCCTCTCTGTCTTAGTTTATCGTCGTTCTGGCTGGTGTCCACTTGTTTCGTCTCCGCACGAGCGATATCGACCGGTAATTAACCGCGTAACTGATTTCAGGTGGCGCGCTGGTGCTCGTACTCTACGACGAGCTGAAGGCGTTGATGTTCGGCTAGACAGCCCCCTAGGACGACTACATCTAGTACGAATGTAACGGGCTGGCTGTCTCCACGTCCAATGTCAACCCGTGTCGCGGGGTTTTTGTGGCGCGCCGGGCGTCCGGCGGCGGCGCGCCACAACCCGAACCTCGCTAATAAATCGTGTACATGTAAACCGGAGGAGAGGAGAAATACAGAGGCCGCACCTGGCCACTACAGTATGAATGCAGTTTTATTCATATGCCCCCGTGCTGCGGAGAGGCGTTTTGGAGGAGTGAGGTATCCGTGAATCATTAAATCAAATTTGTTTTCTGCGAGAGAAATGGTTGAACCAAGTCGATAGAGGGGAATTAAACAATTCGTTCAGTCCCGTGCGGCGGATTGGGAGTCTGGATTCACGAGGTAAAAATGTGCGAGGTCTGTTCTCTGCGGTCTTAAATCGGAGGCTTGTGCAGTGGTCGGTAGCATTTGTTAGCATTTTATCGGATTTCGGGCCTATGGTCGGTTGTGACCGACTATTTTTTGTATATAGATGTTCCATGCACTTGAATAGCTACGAAATTTCAAGTCGTGCCTTTTTCGTTATACGAGCTCAGATGTCTGAATACAAGGATGACTTGAATCAGCTCAGTGTCGCACCAGCGCTCAGCAGCCGGGTCACGGTCTCGGCAGCTCGCAAGGGGCTCCGTCCGGTCAGACGGCCTCACTTTCGTGGTAATTGCGTCACCGGAGTAGAGGTGAAAATCGACTGCTCATCGTTCGGAATCCTGTCCGCAAGTCCGATGATTTCGAGGAAGAAACCTGATACGTTTCCGAGGATGCTTCTGGAAAATGGACCATTTTGCACCGCGTGCCTGACTTCCCGTCTGCTTAGTTGCGGCCTGGTTGTGAAAGTTTTGTCGGGGCCAGCTCCCTTTTTAATGTGGTACCGGCTCCAGTCATATCGGTGACCTTGAGCCGGCGCTGTGTGGTGCGGCGCCTCGGGACAAGTGGTAAAAACCCCGCTCCGATCGGGAGAGCGTACAGACGTGAAGAGGCGTTTCTCGCTATCGAACAAAGCAATTTGTCGCTAAACAAATTCTAGAAACGTTTTGTAGTATTCGACAGGCATTCTGGTTCTGATCCACACCAGTCGCCAGTGTCCGCGGTCTGCCATTCCGCCGTCTGTTTTCGTGTGGACGGGGAGGGGGCCGCTGGTGGCCTACTTTTCACATCGATAGGTCTGGTGGCTCGTATGACGTAGCCCCCGCCAGCCGGGACCGCGCGGGACGGCTGTCCGCAGAAACGCGCTGAGTCGGTTGGAGGGGACGGAACGACGAGTGCCAAACATCCAGCCATCCGGTCAGCTGGCCTGAGCCCGACACTTTCAACCCGTGGCCCTCCCCCTGTTCGCGTGGATCGGCCCGGGTTTTGGGTGAGTGGGGGACGTATTATGATGGAACCGGAGCTTGACGGTCAGCATGAAGGACCTGTGGTCCCCGGCAGGAAAACCTCGTTTGGAGGTGCGTGTCGCTCGGGCGAAACGGGTGCATGTGGGGTGCGTCGTGGCGGTTCTGCACCACTCTTAGTCCGGTTTTTGTGCTGATAAAGCGAGGAGAAAGGTTCGTATCGCCGAGCTGAAAAACGGCAAAACACTGCCTTGTGAGGGTGCTTGTTTGTAATGGTGTCCGAGAGTCTTTAAAACGGCCGAAAAAAAGTTGGTAAAACCTTTTATTATATGAGTGTTGCATCTCAGAGGCCACCCACCCGGATGATGGATTTGGGGGCCCGCCCGAGTGCTGCTCTCTGAAGCCTCCGATTGCTGGTGGAGATATCATGCAGCACATGGTCTCCCTAGCACATTTAAGGCATGCAGGAACGACATTTACTCTGGTTTGAGTATGCCGTCTGCTACAGAATTTTGTCAGGTTGGCGCTAATGGACGATATTTCGGCAGTAGACGCTATCTAGATGCGTTGGAGGTTCGGGGAAATGGCGTCTCATAGCGTTATTTCTCGAGGAACAATTTTTATTTATATAGTTTCATTGAAGCCGTACTGAGTTATTTATCGTCACACTAACAAAGACCCAAGAACATACGCAGAAAAGCACTTGTGAAAGCTGTGGGAACAGCTGTCGCGCTCCAGGGAGCAGACCTGCCCTGTGAACGTGTTCTCTATGCGCCCGTAGGGTGGCAGTGATCTGCGCCGAGGCGTGTTCGTCGGACGCGGCGACCGAGATCCGAGGGCTGTGGGTGTGTCGGCGCGGCGAGGTCGGATGACGCGGCCTCTGATCGCAGCGGCTGACAGTGCCCCTATCTTATCTCAGCCTCGAGTGTCTTACCGCAGAGGTTGCTGGTCCGATCGGTTGCTGCAGATTCGAATTGTATCTGGAGACGTCTCGTAGTGCCGTACCGGATACATCAGGTACCTTCTGAGCTGGTCATTGGGAGCATAAATGACAAGCAAGATTATGGAAATAAGGAAATGACAAAATCGTGATCCAATTTCTGTTGATACTGCTCAGAGTAACTTCCTTTTCTTGACACGTGCATTGATGGAGGTCTGAGCCACCTTCGCTTTGACGGGGGGTGGCGGGTATCCCCCTCCCCTAAGATCTCGAGAACCACGCTAGGTAACGAAAAACGGTAAATGCCGTTTGGTAGCCCATCCACTTCTCCATCGAAAATATTTGTACCATTTTTTGTCAGGTTCACATTTGAGGTCAGTAGAGGTCAAACCATGCCATCATAGGAATAACATATAAATGAAGGGTTTCGGTCATTACATCTGAACAAGTAAAAATAGAGAAAAACAACTTGAACTACATGAATCCTAGCACCAAGCCGAGTCGAATGATATATAATATGACCTTGCTAGGTCAAATGAAGGATTTGCCTTGACCTGAGGTCAAGTCGAGGTCAAATTGGATAACATGCATATCATTAGAACCGCGGAGACAAGGAAAATCTAATGCAGCTAAAATAAACGCTCTGTCATCATCCGTTACTAAGTTATTCAGTCCAAACCATTTCCCATTTATTTCCAACGGAAAGGTCATGTCTCGTACCTGACCTTAGGTCATCGATATAAAAATTACTGGAGCATATTTTAGAGAACTCGGTGGGCTCATTATGTGATATAATTTTCAATCGTTTAAGTTCATCTTGTTCCGACTTATGCTATCTTAAACTTTAAGGTCAGGTCACTTGACCTTTACTGGTGACCTGACATGAGATGACCTGACCTTAAAATTTTGACAAAAGTTGCAAAAATGATGAGAAAAAGGTACACCAATTACGGCGGCGTTACGCGCAGCCGTTTTTGTACTGTCTTCGAAAAACCCAGGGGGCGGTCTACCCGCCCCCCGTCAATGTGTGCGTTAAGATTGTGGTATCCCAGGCCACTCTTCAAGGTCATGTTGTGAGCGTTGGCCTGTGACCTCAGAGAGGTCATAGGTGGGACTACCTGAAACAGGTTTTCAGACTTGGGTCAATAACTTTACCGAAATTAGTGATAGAGCTTTCATTTTGATACCATTACGTTTGAGGTATCGTTGTGAGTCGATTGGTTTCAATATTGAATGTACCAGATAGATGATGACCTTAGGTCAGTTTTACATTTTGACCCAGATCATGTTATACTTCATCTATTTGCCGTAACAAGGGGAATTGAAAGATATCCAAACGTTCGCTCTAACTTATTCCAGCTAGCCGCTAGAGCCCAAAACATATTCTATGATCTGTAAACGGCCTTGACCTTTTATGACCTCAATATTGACCTCGACCCGAAAATGACCGATGCATTTTCGTAATAACTTCTTATGGGGTATCTACTACCGTTCGCGTTTTTCGCAATCCCGCATAGGAACCAAGATCGAGGGTTTTTTCGACCACCCCTCTCGCTGCCACCAGGGTGAAGGTGGATCGGAGGCCCAACGGTGCATGGTCTAAAGGGCCCCTGAAGAAATGCTCAAATGCAGTGGCGGATCCAAGGGGCAAAAGTGCACAGGCGGAACTTTACCTTTGAAGTCGGTATGGCAGGACCCAGGTGGCTTGTTAAACACGGGTCTCTGTGGTCTTTGGCTAAATGAGGGCCTTTGACGGACGGACTATTACTAAAATTCAAGCACATGTCAGAAATGGCATTTTTCCCCCCCCCGGGGGGAAGGTGTGCCCCCCCCCCCCCCCTTTTCCCAAAAAAAAAAAAAAAAAGAAAGACAAAAAAAAAAATTATTTTTTTTTTTTTTTTTTTTTTTTTTTTACATTTCAACAAATTTTTTAGTTAAGGTCATGTCAGGTCAAGGAGCTATTCAGGGTCAAGTGACCCGACCTCAAAAGCTAAAATTACGAGTTTGAAGCAGCGCCCAGGGAACATTAGCGAACCGATCAGTTTGAAACTTCTACAATATGATAAGGTCATTAGGCTCTACAAATCTGCTATCTCGGAATTTCGATATTGTTGACCTAAGGTGGGGTCAATTTTTTGGTCACCCCATTAAAAGTCTACGGTGAAAAATAGAATGGGCTCGTTTTCAGTAAATACTGGATAGATAGAGCTTAAAATCCTCAAACCGTCCTTTCTTACCACGATCTTGAACATAAAGCTGAGTTTTTGAGCATCTGACCTCTCAAAGATCATATCAGGTCACGGGAGCAGAGAGTGATTGTTTTGCCAATAACTTCTCACTGAATTGAGATAAAGGTCCCATTTTGCTTTCATTGTGCTTATATTGTCGCGGGGAGTCGATTGATATGCAACATGACCATACCAGGTCACTCTGTGACCCTGGCCTAGGTCGAGGTCAAGTCATTTTGAATATTTGACCTAGCTAGGTCATATTATACATCATTCGTTTCGCCGCAATGAGAGGAATCCAATGATGCATAAAGATTTGCTCTAGCTCCCCTTAGGTAAGATCTAGAGAGGGAAACGTACACTGCTCTATTGTAAGCCTAAGGAGCCTTCTTTGACCTATGCTGACCTCAATATTGACCTGACATAAAATACTTCGTATAAAATCTCTTCGTTTTGTCAAGAGCTTTCGAACGCCTCCCGTAATTTTCATTTAGCTTTCGTGGGAAACGAGATAAGGAGGGGGTGAAAAACGCCCCCCCAGCGGGGCGCGTCATGCAAGGGACCCCAGGGAGGCGCGTGTTAAAGTTTCTCTATACCTATGACCAATACTAAGTGGTGGCAGAGTTGCCAATGAACTGGTATTGCACTCTCCATATGTGCCCTATAGCAAGTTGTTTTCATCATACAAAAGGGGCCTTATTATTCCCTCCCGGAGGTTAAAAAGGGTCCTGTTCCCAAATGGTTCGCCTATAATGGAATATGCAAAATAATGCGAAAAATTAAACGATCAAACAGCATTTTCGCTAAAGTTACGGCCAAAGCAAAAGTATTGTAAGAATGGCATTCATAATCCTGCACATGCCTTGTGAGCAAATTCGTGTCTCTATCAATGCAAAGATATTCTAACTTTGATAAGCTCCTCGAGGGCATGACTCGACAGATGCCGAGTTCTGCTGGTAAACGAACGTGGAAACAGTTGAGCGACGTATAATCGGAGATAGTCTTATGTATATAGCTAAATAAGTTCGGGAGACCGGAAACCGTTCTTTAACTGAGAGTAGGGAAGTAAAACACTTTAATTGTTCTTTGCATCTGTGGTACTGCTAGGGACGTTGTTTTGTCAGGAGGCCGAGGTACCGGTGGGTGTATTTTGCAGTTTTCGATAAATTTGTCACCAGTGGAGCTGCGCAATGGTTAGTCTTTTGCACATGGGAAATATCCCGATCTGTTCCCCCAAAAAATCGTGCGTAGACGTTCATTTACTCCACGCCGATGGTTTTCTTGAGCATGCCTCCAACTGAAGAGGGTTTTCCAAAAGACAGTTCCCTTGGCATATTTTAAGGATTTGGGACTGGTGGGCATTTGGTTGAAAAGGGTACAAAGTCTCACCAAAAGGGTACTCCTAGAGCATCAAGTGACTGGTGGCTGGTGGGCACTGAGCCGTTCAGGGCTATTCACTGATTTTTACATAGCATGGGGGACTGGTGGGCGAAGTGCTCACCACTTTGCAGCTTAAAATATTCCCTGATATTTCCTAATGTTTTTATCTCCAATTTTCGTTCAGTTCATGGGTGAACACCCCAAGGGTGGGTGAGGGTGTCAGCAGCCCCGTGGATTTTGGGTTTCCCATGTAATTAGCACCTGTAGGGTCTGTATTACCGTCAGTGTTAACCCATCCAGGACCCCCTGGATCGAGAAGAGCTATCCAGCCCTGTCCTGAGCAGCTGCCTTATAGATATCGGCTATTTGAAGCTGTTATGCAGAAGAACAGGTTTTCCCCATAATCCTGCGTCAATAGCATTGTCATAGATATTTTAGGGGAAACAGGGCGTTCGTAGCATTTGATGACATATATGTACACTCTCATTTCTGTTTAGTCGCCCAGATAGAGCACTGAGCCCCGTTTATTGAATGCACCTACTCTACAGCCTCAGATGTATCAAGAGCACCTTCGTCTTAGAATAGATAATTTGTCACCAATTTCAGTGAAAGGATAAAACGTTCGGGAAACCACACAGCCAGCCAAAAATCGGGAAAGGGACAGGTATCCCACTTTCCCAGGGCAGAAGGGCCTCCTCTCTCCAGGCTGCTCTTGACACGTATGGGAGCACTTCACAATGAGTGGGCAGTTTCCTCGGCAGTTCGGTACCTTTGCCCCCTGGATAGCACTGGTTGATTGGACTGGTGGGCCTGGAGGCGTGCAAAAAGTGTTTAGAGTGCCGACGTCTTGGGCTCGACGGCACTTGTGGGACGTCCACTGGGTCTGCCTATACACAACAACGAGTTCCTCCTTCAGACTCCAGTGCGGCCCAATGCCCGACCGCAGCGCCGCTTATCGTCCTGAAGGAGAAACTCTAGTGTGAAGTCCAGGCTCTGTCGACTGTCACAGGCTCGACGAGTCCAGGCTCTGTCGACTGTCCTGCCCGCGAGCTGTCGCTACCTGGTGGTAGACACCATAAGCCTTACTTTGACCCTCCACCACCAGACTAAGGCAGTTGACTTATTGTTCAACGATGATTTTATATACCAAACTAGATTGGTCCCCGAAATTGCCGCCCTGGAATGCCGTATTCTTGGGAAGGTACAAATTTCCCGTGACTGGCAGTGTAGATGCCTCCTGCTACCAAATTTACGGTCTTGGCAGTCTGAATGGCCGTTCAAGTTATACAGCTAGAACCGTTTTTCCCAAAGTTCCTACCGCAAACACTGCTCCTCTTCTATTAATAAGGGCCTCTCGAGTTTCTCCCTGTTGAGAAACCTCCAAAGCATCGCTCCTTACAACGGGCGTTGAGTACAGACCGTTTAACACCCGCACTGGAGGGGGTCTGGCACTAACGCGCACTGGAGGGGGGCCTGGTAGGCGCCCCCTAAGATCTCAGAAACTAAGAGGGTTAGAAAAATGCCACTTGGTAGGTGGGTGGGAGCTATGGTGATCTACATGATGACCAATTTTCATTGACCTAGGTCAATATCTTCAGGGTCAAACGAGGTCGTAAAGGTCAAATATTGGCCATGCTGGGATCGATTGGTAAATGCTGTGATTATGCAGGAAAATGGCGGGAATAAGCTAAAGACAGACAAGGTTCCTAGAGAAGAGGTCTCAAAGAGGCTTCCCCACAACTTTTAGGTCAAGGTCATTCAAGGTCATTGACCTTTAAGGTCACCATATGGTATACTACTTATTATTTACACTTTGACTAACACTGTAGCCACCGTTTGGCGGGAAATGAGGATTGACCTTTCCCAATGACCTTTGACCTTGACTTTTGACCTTGACCTTTGTATTGGGGTACCCTACCGATGACGTCATAGCATAATATATGTCAGACGGGGTAACGTCATTTGGCCGGACGCACAGTGGTCAGTGACCTTGAAAGTGCAGGTATGACCTTGACCTGTGACTTTTGACCTTGACCTTGACTTTCATGTGAAGTGACCTTGACATATAGTCCCGCTTATATGACGTTATGACGTCACCACTCGGTCTTCAATGCAAGCTAACTGGTCCGACCGCGCGTTTACGGCGATCTCAAAATGCAGGTCTGACTTTGAAAGCCTATAAGTCAAAAAATTTTCGGCCGATTTTCAAAAAGTCTTCACCAATCGACGCGCTCTTAAATTCTGTTAAATGTGGCCACGTTTCGTTTTTCGGCTACAAGCGGTTCTCCGGCCACCTCTGAAAAACAGGTGGGGGGCCTCCGAGGCCCCCCTCCAGTGCGCGTGTTAAACAGGGTATGCTATGCTACTTTTTATTGGCCCTGTATTTCTGAGAGGGATGGTGGCGCTACTGATTGCCTTTAAGGTTGAACGGCCCCACCTGTTTTTCCAAGGCGGCCGAAGAACCGCTCGTAGCCGAAAAACGATACGATGCCAAATTTAACAGGCTTCAATAGCGCGTCGATTGGTGAAAGAATTTTGAAAATCGTTCGAATTTCTTTTACTTATAGACTTTCAAAGTCAGACCTGCATTTTGGGATCGCCGTAATCGCGTGGTCGGACCAGTTCACTTCCATTGGAGACCGAGTGGTGACGTCATAACGCCATATAACCGGGGTGATATGTCAACGTCACCTCACATAAAGTTCAAGGTCAAAGGTCACAGGTCAAGGTCATAACAGAACTTTTAAGGTCCCTGACCTCAGTGCTTCCGGTCAAATAGCGTTACCCGGTCTGAAGTATATTATGCTAAGACAAGTTAAGGTACCTCAATACAGAGATCGAAGTCAAAGGTCATTGGGAAAGGTCAATCCTCATTTCTCGCCAAACAGCTGCTAAAATGCTAGTCATATTGTAAATTGTAAGTAATATACCATATTGTGACATTATAGGTCAATGACCTTCACCCTAAAACTGTAGGGAAGGTTCTTTACGACCTTCCCTCTATGATCCTGGTCCGCCTTTAGATTGTTGCCGCCTTTTTCCCCGCATAATCACGGCATTTTCCACTCTGTTCCCAGCATGGCCAAGATTTGATCTTTATGACCTCGTTTAACCTTGAAGATATTGACCTAGGTCAATGCAAATTGGTCATGATGTGTTTCACCATAGCATCCACCCACCTCCTAAACGGCGTTTTCTACGCCTCTTTCCGAGATCTTGGGGGCCTACCAGGCCCCCTCCAGTGCACGTTAGTGCCAGACCCCCCTTTCCAGTGCGGGTGTTAACCCTCGCCCCGGTGGGGGGTGTTTGAACACCACCCTCGGGTTTCTCCGGTGGCATGAAAAACGGCGGCGCGAAGTACCACCGTAGTAGGCACACCTTATTCTTGATCAATTTCGCAACTTTCCCCAAAATCTTAAGGTTGGGTCATCCCAGGTCAGGTCACCAGTGCAGGTCAAGTGACCTCACCTCCAAAAATGTTTAAGGTGGCATAAGTAAGAATTGGGTGAATATATTGAGTTGAAACTTATAACACATAATGGGCCCACAAGTACACCTGAGATCGTGACAAATAAGCCATGACAAAACAGAATCGGAGGCGGAAACAGAGAAGAAAAATTGTGGCATGATACATATCGAAGAGGCGTGTACATACATATGTTGCTCGGGTATTGATGCTTTTATATTACTCAACCTTTATTCGCCCATGCCAAACCTGGGGCGAGGCAGAATGACCTTGTCTCCTTGATCGACTATTTATGAAGGTTTTTATATTCGGTCCTTGAACAAAATGCATGCCCAAGACGTTTGTCCCATTCATCGCGCCTAGCGAGCTAAAATACGCTTGCATACTTGTGAAATCCATCTCAAATACAGTACCTGAGTATACTGCATGCTCAATTTCCCAAGCAAGGAACTGCCACCATCAGTGTGCCTGTGAATTTCATGGCGTTTCCCCTGGGGTCATCCTGAATAGCTGGTCTAGATTCGTGCCGTCAGTGTCGCTTCACGTGGACTGTGGCTCCTTCACGCCCCAGATACCACGTGCCAGTTGGGAATCACGGACCAGGCTAGTGCCGGCGCCACGAAACTATGCTAGACATAGGGAACTGCCGTCATAAGTGTAGCTCTTCATCATCTAATATCAATCATCATTAATAGCTCTATCATTTATCACTTGCAGCTCATCACAGCGTCTCCACCGGCAAAGGCGGGGTGGGGGAGGGTCAGTCAATCTTCAGCCTGCTGCTCTCAACCACACGTGTGCCCTCTCAAAATCAACGCTCATTGTGGCCTTTCACACTATTTGGCTACAAAATGTTTTCGATTGTTTCCCAATTTTGCTGAGGATGCAAGGTGGGGGTGGTCCCTTGCGATGATCAGCGACCAAAAAAGTGTTCATTGTGTCACCACTGAAAATGTCAAACCATAAGTGTGTTACCAGTCAAGGCTGCAAAATGTGGCACGTTTTGCGTCAGTAGGATACCAATGACTACCCTTGGACACTCCTAGCTATTGAAAAATATTGCGAGCTCAAATTACAGGTGCCGATTTCGGCGATTGGTTCCATTATTGGTCGGGAGGAAACATGTCGGGTTATTTTTGTCACCTTGCCCACCTTGGGCTGTCACCATGTAGAATGCCAAAATGGTATGCTTTTCGGCCCCTGGCGATGATAGGTAGACATCATAGATAATAATAATTGTTGGGGTTTAACGACGCACCAACTGCCTGGGTCATACGGCGTCGCCAACTCTCACCCTGTTGGAAGGGATTTTGGGGATCAGATCGACTTATTCAGAGGCTCCGCCGGGACTTGAACCCGTGACCGGTGGTTTAGAACACAAGGGTGCTATCCACTCAGCCACCTCATCCCCGTAGACATCATAGAGTTTCCGAGGATGTACAGCTCTCTTATCAAACATACCTATGCCTTAAAACCAAGGCTGCTGTAGCAAAAGTCGCGGAAGTCGATACAGCAGACGGCCAGGGGAAACGGAAGCCGCCGCGGTTTAGAAACCCGCCCCAGCGTAGTCTCCACATCCTGGCGATTACTACCCTCCGAGCGGGCAGCCGCTGCACAAGGCCTCGCATACATGGCGTATGACAAGTTAACCATTTCACCGTGAGCTTAGGCCAGAGGCACCTAATCCAGGGCTTGTGAGGTTTCATTGTTTTTATTTTAAGGAAACTTTGATTTTAAAAATCTAGCCAGTGAAGTTATCATTTTCCCCGAGCAATCCACTGATACACTGCACTGGCCATGACGAGAAGTTGACATGACATTTTAAAGGTGCATATATATGTACAACAAGCATGACTGCCCAAAAAGGGTCCGGTGACTCCCACCCACAGAGTAATAGTTTTTTTCTCTCGGTGTTCGCAAACATATCATTGCGCGCAATGAGTGTTCTAAACGTGAACGAGTGCTCTAAACGTGAACGAGTGCTCTAAACGTGAACAGTCTCAACGTAACATCTCAAACGGAACGAGTGCTCAAACGAACGAGTCTCAAACGGAACGAGGCCAAACGAACGAGTGCTCTAAACGAACGAGTGCTCTAAACGAACGAGGCCTAAACGAACGAGTGCTCTAAACGTGAACGAGTGCTCAAACGGAACGAGTGCTCTAAACGTGAACGAGTGCTCCAAACGTGAACGAGTGCTCTAAACGTGAACGAGTGCTCAAACGTGAACGAGTGCTCAAACGTGAACGAGTCTCTAAACGTGAACGAGTGCCTAAACGTGAACGAGTGCCTAAACGGAACGAGTGCTCTAAACGTGAACGAGTGCCTAAACGTGAACGAGTGCTCTAAACGAACGAGTGCTCAAACGTGAACGAGTGCTCAAACGGAACGAGTGCTGAAAGTAACGAGTGTCCTGAACACTAACGAGTGCTCCAAACGTGAACGAGTGCTCCAAACGTGAACGAGTGCTCTAAACGTGAACGAGTGTGCTAAAGTAACGAGTGTCCTGAACACTAACGAGTGCTCTAAACGTGAACGAGTGTTCTGAACGTGAACGAGTGTTCTGAGGTGCCAGTAAGATGTTCCTGAGTGAAAGCAATACCATGAAGAAAAACATCCGGGGCCTTTGGTCCGATCTCGAGGCGTGCAAGGCAATATTTTGCGTAAATACTTTGTTAGATGTGTCAATTGGCAACCGCTCTGACCGGTAGATAGCATAAAAATGTCAGAGGCCAAGTCGATAGCACTGGTCAGCAACATTTAACTTTTGGCGTGGATCCAATATAAAATAGTCCGTTTCTACGGTAATTTGTGGCGCTGAACACGAATCTGGCAGCAGAAATGCAGTATCAGATCATAATTTTGAGATCCAATATGTCTGTGTGTCGCCTTTGTGCAAGCCTACTTGGCATCAGTGACATTGACAGTGCGAAACCCAAGAGGTCTAGGAAAGTGAACGTTTAGGTGTTTGTGGAAGCTAAGGTATTCTACCTTAAAGCCATTAACGTAGGTCAATATATTAAAGGTAAAACAAGGCCATATAGGTCAAATTCTGTATGTGCAGGGTAGCCGTTGGAAAACGCCGTGATTATGCGATGAGAAGCCGGATATGGAGAGAAAGTGACCTAAAGTAACGGCGGAAAGGTCTGAGGCAATGTTCTCTGAAACTTTTAGGTCAGGGTTGTTCAAGGCCATTGACCTTTGACGTCAAAATATTACACTTTCCCTGTAACGTATACTGCATCTAGTATACCACTATGGCAACCGCGGGCGGGAAATAATGTTTGACCTTGACCCATGACCTTTGTCTTGAACCTGCGACCTTGAGCTCAAGATTGAGTGACCTTGCCTATGACGTCATAACATGGTATACATCATATTAGGCGGCGTCATCCGATCAAAGGCACTAGGGTCAATGACCTTGAAATGGTGGTATGACCTTGACCTGTGACTTTTTACTTAGACTCGACCTTCAAGGGAGGTGACTGACATAAAATCCTTATCATATAATGTTGCGACGTCACGTCTCGGTCTACAATACCGGCTGGCTTGTGCGACCGAGTGCAAACCTTGTTCAATGTACAATGTTCATTGGACTTGAATGTGAGGTAGGCTTCCGTTGCAATAAGTTCACATATATAGTGATAAGCTGCATTGTCTGGGTGCAGTTAATCCAGGTTCTCGACGTCCTTGATCTAGATTTTTCCACAAAAGGCTAGGCCCATGACTGTGTGTGGAAAGTGTAGGGGCTCTACACCAGGTATGCTCTGGGGAAGAAACCAGGTCCGATGGCAAAAAACGGTTACTAAATTTAAAATTAGTGGTATCGAAATAGGCAGAAACATTTGTTGACGTGCCGGATCCATTTTGGCTGTTGACCAGTGTAGTCGGCAGTACCAGCCACACATTTGCTGGCACATTTTGGTCATCGCACTGTCTCTCCGCAATAACCCGTGAGTATGTCAACACATAATTGTTTTTGTACTCGAATGTGTCTTATATCTAAGTCTCGACTATTGCGTTAAATATTAGTCGATAAATTTCATTTAAGCAGGCTAAAATATCGATATTCTTCGTCAGTGGCAGATAATAAACAGTCAATTAGCGTTCTGTACCTTTGATAGATACCTTTTTTGGAACTCGGTGATTTCTCGCGGACACTCCGATCGAACATTTATACGGAATCCGAGTCAGGTAGAAATCTGAATAGAATCGGTAATTAATTTCGATTACCGAGAATGGGACCAGGTAAAATTTGTCGCTCCGTCGCCAGGCTCCAGATTGATAAAGTATGGATACAGGTGGGTTCAATCCCCACAGCGGAAGACCGTCTTCCATGTCCATCTCACTCGGCGAAGCCGTTTCTTAAACATCCACGTAACTGTGCCAACTTAAACATGCTCCTTGCAATCGGGCAGAAGGGTCTTTTGGGAGTGGCCATAATAAATAGCAATACAATAAGTTGGTCAGGAAATGCGAGAACTTGACATCACAGTACTGTATCTGCATCTCTGGTTAATCCCCCTAAACCGGTTTATAAGCATGCCCTGAATTTCTCTAGGCCTGGAGCAGTCCCTGTCGCGTGGGTATGACCCGTAAGTTTGACTCCACAAACTGTGCTCACGCCACCGCTCAGCTGCGGGCTTTGTGACCGTATCGATTGAGCCCCCGCTCCTCCCCCGGCCGCCTGTTGGGGGGGGGCGGTGACTCACAGCTAGCGGTCAGAACTCTGCACAAAGGCAACCATCGCAGAAGTGACTGACAACGAAAGTCTCGCAGTCCCGTAATCTCGAGAGCGATATGGTTTGAAGCACTTGCCCAGACGAGCACGCGCAGCTGAAACTGAGTCACGTTCCGGTCTTGGGTGATGCGTTTCATAAATGCATCAGGGAGCGAACATGAATGCCTTGACAAAGGCATCACTTTTTCCTCTAAGCGTCTAGGTATGCGAGGTCATTATATCAGTGGCAGACCCAGGACTTCATTTGGGGAGGGAAGTCGAACTTCCCCTGTCATTGCCTTCCGAACAGCCTCCGGCTATGTTTTAACTGTAGGCACTCGGACATTTTGAGGAGGCTTGAACTCCCCTAGGCCCCCCTTAAATATAAGGCCCCCCTGTAACCGCCACTGCATCATATCGTACTTATATCGTCACGAACAATGGCTGTGTCGAGAGCACAAAAGGAAAGACAGTCGGTTGTCAGGGCGTTTCGGCGCCGACGTCGGCTGCGGTTCCGAGGCACCGGCGCGGGGCGGCGGCACTCGCACGGGAAATGTCTGCCGCGATTCCGGGCGTAACGGTGGAGCCCGTGAGCCGCGGTCCAGTTTCTGGACGTCCGCACGTGATCACGGTCGCGTCTCCATAAGGAAACGGCTCAGCCTTTGGGCCTGCGCCGGGCAGGCCAGGCATCGTTCCCACGTAGTGCCAGTGTATTGGTTTGGCTGCCACACTATGGCATGCATCAAACGGGCCGTTTATTCGCAGCTCACGAAGCGTTGAGGATGGATCGGTTGGGGTCAGGGCTAAACCATGTGAGGGCTGATGCACCAAATAAGGTGAGAACGGCGGGAGGAAGAGAGAAGCCTTGTGAGCGCCGTGCGGTTTCCACCCAATTGTACTTGAAGCAGCGCGAATCACGTCTTACACTTGCACTGTCTGGCACAAACAATGACAAGTATTTTTGGTTTAGCTTAATCCCAACAAATCGCCATGAACGTGGCGTGGCATGCATTAGTGATGACTGGCTACTGTTTCTTTAATCTGGTACATCTAGCGTTCGCATATATTTTCATTTGTTTCCCCAGAATTTCAAGGTCAGTCCGTATGAAAAACTATTGTGCACATATATCGACCTGATCAGCGAAGCAAAATAAACCGAGGTCCAGAAAAAAATACCGTAGCAAGCAGCAATCTACTCAATCCTACTCGTGCGACCTTTTCAGACTGCTGTTGACGTCTCCCAAGTACAAGCATCCACTTCGCTTCAGAACTTGGACGATTTTGCGTAAATGCTGTAAAAAATGGTTTAAACGGCTGACACCAAGTCTCGAAAAGAGGGTGGCTGCCCTTCAGCCATCGGGTAGAACTTTAAGCTTTCCCGGCCAGCGTATATCTCCGCATACAGTTGTTGCCAGACTGCCATCGCACTGTCAACAGGAACACACAGCACCCGTGACGTGGACAGAAATGTGTCAGCGAGGCCAATGTATGGTCATCAGTCGGCTGCTAACCACAGTTCGGAACCCATCTCAGATAGCTCGACTGGTGCCAGGCTATAGTGAACAGGCTTCAATTAACCCACTTTTTCCCATCCGTGGTGGAGTTTTATTCAGTGTCCGAATTAACTGGCGGGTCAGCGCAGGATACAGTTCGGTAGCTTTGCAACACGTGAAGGCCAGGCAGGTGAACATTTCCGAGTCAGTGGTGGGCCATGTCGGAGCACCGCTGAGCTTTTGACCCACCACTTCAATCGTTAGACGAAGGCCTGCCCACAGCTATGCTTAAATATAGCCGCAGTGGGATGTAACTCAACGCCCTACCCTGCCTTAGCCACAGCCCGCGATGCTGAGGGTAAGCTCTCCTGCACCCCCGGCGATACACGACACGTTTACTGGAATCACCGCTCGCGAGTTCCACCGCGCCCAAACTTAAAGAGCCGCGACAAATTTGGTCCGGATTGGGGGGTCCGGGCACCGCAGACCTCCCTCTCAAGGTCGCAGGGCGTGCGCTTCCCGTCACGCAACATATCCGTCCAACCCGCCTGCACTGGCACAGCGTCAGCTCGGCAGCTTAAAGGGAATGTTTTCTGAATTCCGCCCCCTTGTTTAAGTCTGACTTGTAGAGGAAAATGTATTTATGGATCAAAAGATGCCACGGATTCGACGGCACCCGATTAAGTGAACATACGAAAGTGCGAAGATGCCTTCAGTTTTTTTCACCGTCTCGGTTGCTCGAGCGCCTCCATATTCGTGACTTTTCACCCGGAGTCATGAAGCACTGCAAGAGCCGGCGAAAGTTCCACGTCAGTCCAACAGTCGTCTGTAAGTCTTTCCTCTATTTGTGACTTCAGTCTTTTTACACTAAATGCACTCCTGGAAGTCACTTTGGCATATGATTAGAACCCAATCTCCGGTGAAATGTTGACAAGTTCTCACAAAAATGCACCGGAACAGTACTGTAAACTGGAGGTAAAAGACGCAAAACCCGAACAACCGGAATCCTGAATAACCTCACCCCCGTAAATTACGAGAGCGGCTCTGGAGAGCATTCAATACAGACTGAACAGCACATGCTGGAAGACAAGAGAGTGCATCCTCAACCATTAGACCACAAAATAACTGTAATGCCACCATAATGCACTGAAGACAACAATGACCTACTTTGGGTATCACTCAAACCAACTGGACTGGGTGTCGGAGGGGCCGGCCAAATTTCCGAGTACCGCTGACACGAGAATTCCCACCTTTAAACTAAATTCGGGTTCTATATAGCTTTCTGTTCACGCTCCCCATAATACTCCTCGATTCTATCTCTTATTTGGTAAATGTCGGATATCTGGACAGTAATTGTCCGGACCCCACAGACTCCATAAATAGAAACAAACTCCTTTCCGGGCTGTGATTTATTTGACAGTTGCGCCGAAACGTTCCTAGACGATTCCAGGTACAGCATGTTGTGTCAATGATACAGCACGAGCTTAGCCTGATTGGGTAAATAGTAGTCGAGGGAGAGCAAGGCTCCGTGTCCCCAGATCAGACACCGAAATTTCACACAGTACACACAAGCATTAATAATACAGCGTGAGGAGAAAACGGTCGCGAAGGCAGCAGCTATGAGAACGCAACACAATAAAACGCGTCAAGCGTAATATCGTAACAGGGTAAGACAACGACCTCGTTTAAAGTCGAGAGTGAACAACAAATGATCCCGCCCATCGCCCACCATAAAATCATTTCCTTTGCATAATTGGAAAGCATAGGCTGAGCGCAAGGCATGTATCACTTTAATTCACTAAGTGACGTCACCTGTGCAGGACGTCACCGCCAGACGCCGTCATCACCAGAGCGGCGTCGAGTGACCACCGGGGGCATGCGTACGCGCGTGGACGTGCGCACCTGCTTCATCTGGGGCTGTTCTGACGGCGCGGCAGCCGGGGCGGGGGCGGACACCTCTGCTGCCGGGGCGGGGGCGGACTCCTCGGCCACCGGGGCGGGGGCGGACACTTCAGCCGCCGGGGCCGGGGCCGGCACCTCGACACAGACCGGCGCTGGCTCTGCTGAGTTTTCGATCGGAGCAGGGGCGCACCCACAGCAGGGGCCGGCGCCGGCTCAGCTGGGGGCGCTGGGGAGGAGACAAAACATAAGCGTCAGACAACGCCCCGAGAACTGAGGTGTACACCCAAGAACACAGCTCCTATCCAAGAACTCAATATACAGTCATGCGTCTGGGAATCATGTCGGTGTCCTTTAACACGCAAACTAAGAAGACGTGCATGGAATTACATCACCTCCAGCCGACCCAACTGAAAGGCCCGAGGACGCCACTGACAGGTGACATCGCCCGCTCCGGCGTGACGAATTCGAGAGCAGCGGTTGAGTCAGCAGACCCAGACAAAGGGTCGACGCCACAGGCAAGCTATTCGGCGACTGTCGGCTGTTTGTGACCAGACAATCGGAGCCGCTTCTCCGTGACGGTGGCACAGGAAACGGCGCGACCAACCCGACCGCGAGCCAGCGCAGCGGTTCCACTGGCGCCAACAAACGGGGAGACAACGCCACGGCTTACCGTATCAACACCGGTACCGGTCACAATCTCAGTCACCACAAAGCAAGCCAGCACTATAAAATCCATGCACCATCACAATAACCAAACAGGTAAAATCCACACCTCGGCCCAGCCTGGCCATATTTAGACATGGCATACCAGCCAGACTAAGCCGACCCCAGACCTCCGGGAATGCCGCCGAAGCAGCTCCGTACCAGGTTGCTCCGGCGCCGGGGCGGCGGATGGCCGGTCGTCCCCCAGCGTAAACTGCGACGCCTGCCGGTTACTGCGGGCCGCCGGCTGGCTCTGCGACTCGCTGACGCCGAAGATGTCGGCGCAGCCTCCGCCAGGCGGCTTCAGAACCCTGTCGGTCACGGCAGCGTGAGATTGTCGCTCAGGGGCCCAGACAACGACGGTCGCTCACAAACTGGTCACGGCGTTACCGACACAACTGAACGACAACTACGTCAAAGGCTCAGTTGATCTCGAAAATTCAAAGGTGTCCACAAAGGTCTGAGGAACATCCAATTGCTCTCTAAAATCCAGTATCACACACTGGAATAATACATTAATTTACAGATACTAAAATAAAGTTAAGAAATAAAATGACAACATCGCAAGCAATGGACGCAGTATCTAAATTCAACATGATAGTGTACACAAAAACACAATACATATATACATGCCACCTTACAATATTTCCTGGACGTGTAACGGGACATCATGGGCGATCCCTCGGCGTTCGTGGTTACCCCTCCTTGCAGCGTCATTAGGAGCAAAATTAGTACCGCGGCCGACGCGCCCTGAACCCAAAGCATGGTGACGGTGTGGCTGCGTCAACAGAGACCCAGTCTGGAGGCGGCTGGCGTGGCGAGTAGTGTGTCATAGCCGAGGAACTTCACATTCACTTCAGGACGCTCCGAAATTTCCCGGTATTCTGGATCAATCCATTTGTAAGCCAAGAGTATCGAACCGCACCCAATACACGCCCCATATGTTCAGTATACAATTGCTTGCTAGACGAGTTTAAATGTCTATCAACTGCCCCCTGCAATTAAACTAATACCAGTTTCTTAAAAATCGCTTACAAACAATTCTACAATATCTCCAAGAGGAGTGAGCGGAAAAGTCCGCAGGCTACGAAAGACAATCCGAATCCACAATCGGATCGGACAATTCTCTGGCCCATCCGATCTAATCGGTCAGGTGTTGGGCGATTCATTTGCACGCCCCAGCCCTTGCTGTACCGGCGGTGGGTGATCCATCTGGATGCCCCAGCCACACCGTGCACTACCACGGCGAGTCGGCGCCGGCCGCTGCTGCCATGGCCGGAAGGCAGCCGCCGAGTGGGTCAGACCGCTGGGCCGGAAGTGGCGCCGCCGCCGCGGCGGCTGGAAACTCATGGACCGGGCCCGCGGCCAAGGACTGAGCCACGCGCTATTAGAGCGGCCGGTGGAGGTCAGCGCATGCAAACCACTCTACATGGCAAGGAGCTGTGAGCCTGCTTTTACTGTTTGGTTAACTTATTGGAGCCGTGAACGTGACTGGAAAGATAGATTACCGCGCAAGGTGCCATTTTCACCACAAGCGGGCCTACTCAGCTCGGATCGTGTATGACTCACACCGCTGGCTGTCAGATCACGACCATAAATCCTTTACGGAGGCCGTCGTGTTCCGTATCACTTATCATGATCATGACTCACAATAACATGGACGCGTCGAACACATCGGAAAACAGAACCAAATTTTTCAGTGGAGTATTAATCTCATGTAAGGGAAAACGATTTAGGATATCTCATGGAGTCGTCGAGTTCACCAAACGTTATTTTTCCAGCAATAGAACGGGCCGTGCTATAGTGCTGGCGAAATAACATTTGATGACATCCATCGGCAGTCCAATCCGGGCCGTATTTTGCCAATGCAGCCCCGGTCATTGAAGCCTAATTATTTCGTATTCCATATGAACGGGGTATGAGACAACAAAGCGCTTTCTCACAATTGAAGGCCCTAAACATCTTTCCCGATAAGAATTCGGCCTCGAAGCAATCCTATGTGACAAGCAGCTTTGAAGAAAACTGCATTATTTCCTGCAATCACAGGATGCTTCCTGGACAGCCAATAACTACTACATACAAACAGATACTATTATAATGTCTTTATTTCGGCTCTCCAATTGGTTTTATCATGAAAAGATAAAACAAATTTCCCCTCCTAAGGATGAAAAACAAAATAGAATATCCTGACCCTGATCTAAACTTTCCTTGGAGTTGCCTGGGTGTGCTAAAAAATAAATAAATACAGATTACTGATTGATAGTCTGCTCTATTTTTTTATCAAACATCTAAACAAAATTTGACCGACAAATCCTAAAAAAACTTAATGCAGCATCATATTGGAGGAACACTCAACACATTTTTTTGACATTTAAAGCCAGTAAAACGCCGGTGTGGGCAAAGACCGAGCGGGCATCTAATATCGAAATCTTGAAGGCAAACTATTAATTGACGAACTTCCAAGCGGTGGACCCCAAAGAACATTAAATTTTATTTTTTACATGATATTGACAACACTGAAGCTGTTTCGCAGTTCTAAAAGCTAGATATGCAATGCAATTTGCATATATCTTATCATTTGGGATTTATGCTACAGGAAAGTAAATCTATACTTTTCAGCTTAAGCTTCTGGCTTTCTGAATATAATAAACACTTTGAGATGACAAATTTTGGGAGTGGAAATCTTTCCGCTTACGTTTCTTAGTGTTTTGTCTTAGTGGCTTGCATAAATTCAGAAACGGTTTCCAACGGCTGTGCGAATTCCACTGTTACGATTTTGTTTATCGCCCGTCATTTAAGATTTACAAGCGTAAAGGTGCAAAATCCACAAATTGAGTCCTTTGCTTGAACCGTCCTCAGGGTTGGCATGTGTCTCACAGAGCACTGCTAGTATTTGCATCGTGTAAATGGTACATGGGTGTACATTTAGCTCAATGATACCCACGGCTGCACACAATAGTTTCAGAAACACACAACCAGTTCAAATTCAGAAGTTACCAATTTTTTGTTGTTTTCTCGTTGAAAAAGCATAGTTTTTGAAAATGGCACAGCATGGTGTGTGACATTTGACCCTGCACTCTGAGAAGTTTTTCAATTTTGTTTCCATTTACCGTCAGTTGTTTTCAAGCAATGGGTAAACCGCACAATTTTTACTCATATTCCTTACCCCGGAGAAGCTGTCTTCATTAATGCTAAATTTGGGTGCTTTGACAGATCTTGTATAATCTACCTCTCCAAGTACATGATTGCTCTCCTGGGGGGGGAGAGCAAATATTTTTTCTCTACAGACCCCAAGTCTGCAAAGTATGGCAGCAGGCCAGACGAGTCCCACCAGCCATCTAAAATTCTCGCACCGCCAGCCACCAAAAATTTGCACCAATCTGCCATATACCAGTGACAAAAACGCACCCATTCCTACCCACATGATGCAATGCTACCTCTCTTATTAGTTTGTTAGTTAAAGACTTTTATGAAGTGCCCTCCTGTGTCTTTATAACCATTCAGCCATTATATGTTTGGTTTTTAGTGTCACCTTCCTCACACCAGTCTCACAAATTTGCACCGGTTTGATGAAATTCGCACCACTCACTTCTGTCTCCAAGGGTACTCACACTGACAAGATCTCATCAAAAATGTCATACTTTGCACACTGGCAGGTTGGGTACATAAGTATTAAAAAACATGATGGTCAGCCCATGCTGAGCCATGTTGCTCATACATGAAATTGTACCCATATGTTGGAAGACCTAGCGGGAGCTGTTCACCTGCTCTGTAACAAATTAATTACAATGCTCTTAAAAATCATGTAGTTAACAAATATTATATACAGATAACTAACCAGGCAGTATTTTGCCATACTGTTTATAAAATGTGAAGGAGACAGTGGTCTTATCCCCAAATGCCTACACATGAGGCTACAATACTTCTACATTTTCTGTGACCATTGAATTTGCCCTGTTTGCCTGAATTTCATAGATTTCTATTAAACTGGTAAATAGCAGATCCATACATGTATATCTGAAACAAGAGCAGGCACCCCACCTTACACACACTCCCATTTCCGTTGTAGGAGGCTAGCGGACCCCAGCTTGAGCTCACTGCTGTGAAACAAAAAAATAATATGCTCCCTGGCACAGAAAGAAGAATAGCACTGGTTGCTCTTTTCAAGCAATGTAATTTCATAGGAATTACTTACATTTCTATGCCACTTACAAACATACATTTCTATGCCGCTCTACACCAAAAAATATAGCCTTGTATATTTCTGCCACACAATGGAAAGAAAGGGAAACTGATGCATTAGCAATGAGCCATATCTTTTTCATTGCACAGATTTGGCTCAGCATTCCCAAGAACTGCCAAAAGAAAGGTAAAAAAAACAGCACAAACATTTTCACAGAAACAGTGGCAGCAAAATATGACAATGTTAACAGTCAATGCCCCCAAATTGAGAAAAAATCACAATGTCCAGTTGCTTATTCCCACACAAGACATTGATATCCAGGTTAAATTGCAGTCAGTCTACAGGGCAAAAAAGAAACAAAGACTTGAATGTGCCAAATTACATCCTGTCTCTTTCCATTGAGATATTAGGCATTATGACATAAAATACATGCCTAATCAACCTAGGCAGGTAGGTACCAACTTTTGCTTACCTGCTGGAAACCCTTTCCGAGCCTCCGAGGCCAACTGTGTTGATCGTGGAAGTCATTACGGTATTTTCTAGGGCACCAATCAAAGATATAAAATCTGTGGATCCTCAGCCAAGCTTAACACGCGAATTCACGCAAGCAAATCACAGACAGAGAACAGATGTACAGTGCCCGTTCCCTGGAACATGCACGAGGGTGACCGCACCCCACCAGCGCTGAGACAAATTTGAATTCAAAAGAGCGGAACAGACGCTGGAATTGCTGGGTTTCCGTACAGTATGATCCAAATCGTGGTAGGCTGCGTACCAGTTTCGGCCATGTTTCGGCCGACTCTGGGCGGAGAACTAGTAATTGCAGCCCATAAGAATGCAAAACTCATGCTGTAGAGTCCAGAATATTGGAATAATGGCTTCTTGAAGATCTTTTTCCTCTATTGAATTGCTTCTCTCACAGCAGAACGCAGGAGGTCGGCGAACTTGGTCCGGTGTCTTCTAATACTTTATACTAAATTTTCTAAGTCATATCCTTACCATGGACTTTATTCCATGTCTTTACTATCCGTTTTTCAAGATAAATAAATTTTCTGAAAAACCACAAAAACCAAAAACCATTTAAGAGTAATATATTTTAGCCTCAGACATAAATTGGCTGAGATATACTAGATAGTAGATATTATATGCCCCTTTTTACCAGGAAAGTACTCGACAGCATGACATGAGCCCTTGTACCAGAAAAGAATCATGTGAACGGACATGCTGCGGAGCCATGCAAGGATCCAGGATTTCATCTATCGGGGGATGACACCGTTATGCGAGTCCTGGGCAGAGGTGGGCGGTCCGCTACTTTAGTCCACTACTCCGCTACTCCGCAACTTGCGGACTCCTAACTGGTAGCGGAGTTGCGGTAGCGACTTCTCTACCAAAAAGTAGCGGAGTAGCGGGTAGCGGACTCCAGAAAATTAAAAGCGTTACCGCTACCAGCAGCTTTAAGCGTATCCTAAATTCAAAATATTAGGCACACAAAACAAGGTCTATGCCAACGAGGGGTTCATGTATGAGTTTGGGTAGAAACGTCCTCAAAAGTAGCATAGTAAATTAATTTACAGGGGCTGTAATGGAGGCCAGCAAGGTGAAAGAGTAAATATATATTAAGCAAGTCCTTTGAAGGCCATTGACTTCGTGGCCTCAGTATATTTTTGTTGTTTTAATCCTCGCCCCACTGGGGGCCATCGATGCTCCCCTAATTATTTTTTCGAGATAGCAGATCAACGACGAAATGCAGCACCGTGGTTGAGGGCTCCATCTCTCACCTCATCATTTTCCCACCATCTCTGAAAGTTTTTATCCCAGGTCACGCAAGGTCGGGTCACCAGGCGAGGTCAACCAAGGTCACCTCACTTCAACTTTGAAGCTCTATAAGAGCTACATTTTTAAGTTAATCGATTTGAAACTTGCTACACTTCATGACCCTTCCAGGGCCTAAAACGTGTATATCCGGGATTTTTCGATTTTGTGACCTAAGGTCAGGTCACGAGGTGACCTCTCCCATTGGAAAAGCATGGGGAAAAGCTGTCTCATGATCTAAAAGCCACACAAATGATTGCAAATACTCAGGCTGCTCAGAACAGCGTTTTTCGACACCCTTTCACGGATCCCAGAAGTCATATTTGCCCTTTGACTTTTCCAAGGTCATCCAAGGTCACCAGGGTCAAAAACAGTATTTTGACAATAACGTTTGACCTAATTAAGCTAGAGCGCTGAACAAACACCATCGTGTTTGTCTTGTCCCTGGCTTTCATTTGATATACAACAAGGTCACTTTCTGACCTTTCGTGACCTCAGGTCATATTAGGTCACGAGGTGACCTCTGGAGGTCAAACCACTGGCGGGAGGTCCAACGAAAGAGAAGATTGTGTGAATGATTGTGTTGGTGCATGCTTTGGGCATGGATTGAGCTTGGCTCTAATATACAAATAAAAGTTGGCTGTCTCGAATTTATTTAGATCGACCTGGACATTTTCAGAGTAGCGCTTTGGTAGCGCTTTATACTAAAAAGTAGTGGTAGCGGAGTAGCGGAGTAGCGGGTAGCGCTTTCGTGTTTTCAAAAAGTAGCGGAGTAGCGGTAGCGGTTTCATGTTACCAAGGTAGCGGAAGTAGCAGTAGCGGTTTAAAGAAATTGGTAGCGGCGCCCACCTCTGGTCCTGGGGGAAGCGAAATTTCAGGGGCACCGACACTGGCGTCGCTGAGAAATTCTTAACCCGCGTCCCACCGGGGGTCCGGCGCCACCTTCGCCCCACCGGGGGCCATCGATGGCCCCCCTCTAACTCCGAAAATATGGGCGTTAGCGCAAATCTGCAAAGTGCAATAGAAAGCTCGCGTGAATTCAGTAAGAAATTACTTCGCATGTTTTAGTGCTCAGGTCAATGGTTTGACCTCCAGAGGTCAAATTAGGTCAAGATCGGCTATTTTCACTCAAATATGCAATGATTAAGCAGACTGGGCATAACTCTTATGTCATTAGAGCTATTGAGGCCTGGTAAAGTACATTTGATAGCAAATTGCCAGTACTTTTCCGCTATGTGCAACGTAAAGACCTCCCGCCAGTGGTTTGACCGCCAGAGGTCACCTCGTGACCTAATATGACCTGAGGTCACGAAAGGTCAAAAAGTGACCTTGCCGTATATCAAATGAAAGCCAGTGACAAGACAAACACGATGGTGTTTGTTTCACCGCTCTAGCTCAATTAGGTCAAAAGTTATTGTCAAAATACTGTTTTTGACCTCCGGTGACCTTGGATGACCTTGGAAAAGTCAAAGGGCAAATATGACCCCTGGGATCCGTGAAAGGGTGTCCAAAAACGTTGTTCTGAGCAGTCTGAGTATTTGCAATCATTTTTGTGGCTTTTATATCATGAAATAGCTTTTCCCTATGCTTTTCCAATGGGAGAGGTCGCCTCGTGACCTGACCTCAGGGCACGAAATCGAAAAATCCCGGATATACACCTTGTAGACCCTGGAGGGTTCATGAAGTGTAGGAAGTTTCAAATCGATCGACTTTGAAATGTAGCTCTTACAGAGCTCTAAAGTGAAGTGAGATGACCTTGGTTGACCTCGTCTGGTGACCTGACCTTGGGTGACCCGGGGTAAAAAATTTCAGGGATGATGGGAAAATGATGCAGTGAGAGGTAGAGCCCTCAACCGCGGTGCTGCGCCTCGTCGTTTTCTGCTATCCCGGAAAAACCTTAGGGGGCCATCGATGGCCCCCCGTGGGGCGAGGGTTAATGGGGGGAACCTGGACGGTTAATGACGCGAGGGGGCAGATGTTGGAATGCGATTCTGATAATTTTGTCTGCACGAGACACTAACCACAATGCACTTCAACACACGTAGATCACGATTCACGAAGGTTACAGGAATAAAATGCAAACAAATTAAGACGAGGTCCAAAAAATTTTAAAGGACGTATCCCCTGCTTCACGAGTAGGAAGCATGCGTTCCCCCTATCTTGCCCTCCCTGCTTTCGACGTGCAGGAGTGCAGGGGACGCCGAATCCTGATAAAACGACGCCCCCTGAGACGCTTTCCCTGGGTCAGCCCTGTGTGATGCAGCCAAAAATTTAAGGTAGATATGCGCTTCGCTGGGTTCTTAGCGACCGACCATTATTCCAGCACCAAAAAGTGGCCTTACCTGTGATCCTGGGCGCCGCGACATAACCCAGCCATGGCCATCCTAGCCGATCGAGCTTGACGGGTGATATAAAGGAACGGACACATGATTTCGACCGGGGAGGTGGGGACACCCCACTGAGAACCCATGATTTGGTCAGTTGCGGAGCGGGTTCCGAGCATCCAGGGGAGCTCACCTTCCGCACCATCCCCTAAATCCAGCCAAGGTGTTGGGACGCTGGTGCTGTCGTAAGGCCAGGCGCCCTTACCCCCCACTCCAGGCCAAAGTTGAGTCATTTTCTCCGCGGATGGTTTCTTGACAGCCGGAGGCAAACCATTCACATGCCCCTTTCTTTCACACCGGAGGCGATGGAGCCAAATGGCGACAGATACCATAAATATAACGTGCAAAACGTAATTGGATGAAATGTAGGCAAATTCTACCCAAAAATTTAATATTTGGAAAGTTAACTCTTGGCACGATGTCAAGAGGATTACATTACGAGCAGAACAAAGAAAATCTTGGTTGCATAAAAAACATCTTGAAAATAAAGACTCAGTTGTAAAATTTAAGCAATGCGAGATAATAAGGGAAGGTGTGGTTTGAAATTACCTCTTTTACGACACAGCACGAAGTTAAAAGACCGGATTATCCACATTGTATTGGAACAGTCAAATCATCCAGCTTGTCGGCTACACTACACTCACACTACCGGCTGGCGACGGGCGGTGCTCGGGCGGACGGAAACGGTGAAGTACGCTTCAGACAGGAAGACACCTGGCGAACCCAACGGCTCGGAGTGGGTGCCACAACAGAACAGCCGACAATGGCTAGGTGCTGTTTTGATGAATGGACCGACCAATACAGCTTGGACATTGCTACCAAGAATGAAAATTTACCTACTCACTATGCAGGCGATGAAGACGCGTACCGCCGTTTAGGTCGTATGCCTCGTAATCGCACCCCCGTGTCAGGCTATCCATTTTTAATCTCGTTGATAGATAATTCGGTATACGTTTAAGCGAACCACGACCACAGAAAACAAAAGGTCATGTCACGCCGAATGCCGCGAGAATGACGTTAAAACCAGATGATACGAAGCGAAGCGGAGACACGGCGCAAATCGAGATGCGGGCGGGGCGATCCGTCAGACTGCAGAAGACTGCCAACGTCACGAGGGTGGCGCAACATACGTCCGGGCGGGAAAGACTCTATACACAGAAAACGACCAGAGCCTAACGGCCAGGCCCTCACAGTCGACACAAGCCCTGCAAACCGCTCGCTGAGAGAGAGATCCACCTTCTGATGCCTCAGCACAAAGTCGAAAAGGAGCCGACACTGAGATACAATGAGACACCACACACACAGAAACCGGGCCGCCAACTCACCGGATCAGCCACTACTAGTTTGTCTTTTCAAACTTCAAAAGAAAAATATCCTTCCGAAACACTGCTCTCTGGTGAGGCGTTTCTCTCTGAGGCAGTCAGCAGCCTGTGCACGACCGCCTCGTCTCATCAACCCCCCCTCCACACAAGCGGGCGGTCATGACGGGTATGGCAACAACCTCGGCTGGAAACCATCTCCCTTTAGACTTTCCAGGACAGTTCGCGATTCTCCATTCGTTCCACGTTGTCCAAGTCGTCCCTGATCTTATCCTGTGCTATATCCGCAGGCAGTCCTTTCCACTGTGAACCTGGCTTCCGTTCCTATCCGATGATAATAAATCCGACCGGAAACCATGAGCTAGTCCCGAGCTGCATTGCCTCACCATTCCAGGACATGTTTGCCCGCATGATGTCATCACAACCCATCCCGCCTCCCTGACCCTCACTTCTCCACCCTCCAGTGTTCGTCTTTCCATCAGGTCCGTCCCCCGTCGTTGACGACATCTCAGTGTCGGCTACTCCTCGTCAGCTGAGTCGCCGGAGAGCGGCTCGTCTCCCGGTCGGCCGGGGCGACCCTTCCTCGGCGGCTGGGCTGATGGGGGCGCCGCTGAGGCCAGCCCACCAGCGGCCAGGCTCAGCAGAGCGTTGGCTCCGTCCTCCTCCTCAGCAGCGGCAGCCAAGTCAAGCAGACCGGACGACGACACCGCCCGCGGCCCGCTCTGCCGGCACATAGAGGTCACACTGTACACAGAGGAGCAGCAACACGCTCGTCAAGAAAGCTAGAATGTGTGGCAACTTCTGCATACTTATACCAAATATTTTTCCTCCAAATTTAGCGCTTGTTAGTTTTTTTCTGTGACGCGGTAGAAATGCTCAGAGTGAATTGATTCGTTTTATTAGCAAGAGAGGTCACTCGCTATCTAAGACTAGCTTCACTCGAGTGACATGACTAACAATTTCTGCTAACAATTGCAGCCTCTTAGCTGTGGCCATAAGAACTTCGTGGAAAAAAGAATGACCAACGGAAAATAGGTACTCTCAAGTCTCCCAGATAACGTAGCATCTACGAAATTTGGGGCGTGGAGCTAGCCGTGGTCAGGGAGCTGAGTTTCGCTGTACATCAGAAAGAGTCAGTGCATGAACCTCGGGGAATCCACTGAGTATTCACACTGGCACTGTTTCCCTGCACCCATGCCAAGCGCATCCATGCCCGACAGGCGACTTGGCACCCCACCTTGGGTGCGGAAATGACGTCACCCACGGACGCAGCACGTGACCCGTCTGGGCACAGATGAGAACTTCAAACACTTCAGGCAGTGCAGCACGCATTCGGGCCAAGAGCCGCCAACCAACAATGCCAAGTCCTAAAAAAATGGTTTAAAAAAACGTCACCTAGGTGTGTCCTGACAACGCCGGCATATACAGAACGCCATGACCGTACCTGTGTGTCCTGACAGCGCGGACATATGTAGACCATGTCCTCGGTGACCTGGTAGTTCTTGGGCAGACCGACGCAGATGTAGTGGTACCACTGTTCACAGTCGTCGCAGCCGATCCAGTTGATGCACGATCCTGCCGGCGCACTCCCCGTTACGCTCTGCTCCGCGGCGGAGGGTCGCCGCAGCACCGGCCTCGGCCACATGACGGCAGAGCCGTTCCGAAACCCAGGGAGGTTGACAATCCAGTCTCCTACAAAATCCTCCATTACTCTATTTCGACAATGATAGTAGAGGTTTGTGCGATTGAAAACAAACGTGGGTGAAACGAGAATCCGAGATTACTTAATTATAAAAAATACGTCGTTAAAGGGAATGTGGCACCTTGGTCGAATCCTGGAATTCAGTGAAATTAGGCACACTTTTAGCCAAAAATAATGAAACCACTCATGACTTATCTGAAAAATGTACAATAAGCTCAAAATTTTGTTTTTAACAATACTCCTCTAGAAAAAGAATAAATCAGCCTGTGAATGATGTCACAATCTGGCAACCACTACCATACTTGAAACGCTTCAAGGGCTTCGACTGGCTGATGCTCATCGTGACATCAGCATATGTCGTCACACCAGCAGCTCACAACAATGGCCGCCCTGCGACGGGCTGTTGGGGGGCTGGTGTCAGGTAGGTTTTAGCTTTTTTTCTACGGAAATATCGAGTTCCAAGACAAATGAAATATGGAGTACCTTGGTTTTCCAACTTGCTTTACAACTTGGCTATATCAGTTAAAATCATGTTGTGAAGGTGCCACATTCCCTTTAATTCACTGCCAGTACAGAGAATATTAAAAAATACACTTTAGGTTACCAATGCAAGTTTAAAATTTTTAGAGCTTAGCCTACCATATCAAATTACAAGCCAGATAAAATTATTTAGAATGTCCGATATACCTACCTTCCGGAAACACAATGACTCCTCGTAAATATTGGGCCGTTCCAGCTTTCATACAGTATTTCCAACAGGAATAAACGTGGTAAGAACTGAACAATCAAAGTGAGCAAACTTCATGCCACACAGCTCTCCGCGAAGCAGGGACAGAAATAGAAGTGAACAGCGAAGGGAACTCTCGCCCCCCTTAGTCAGTGGTACCCCCCCGTGGACGTTAAGAGCCCGTATCGGGAGACCAAGGCGCCCTGAACGCCGTTATAATGCGACAACTATATCGCATAGGAACAACAAAATTGTACCATCCGGCAACTTTCAATGGTTTCCTCGGACTGCGCACACCTCAGACAGTGTACAACACCATCCAGGGGGTACAGCCCACCCACGTATGCCCCACCTTTCGAAAACTTAATTCGCCACTGCAAATAACGGCAGCCGTGAGACTTTTCCGCTCACAGCACCGACTCACCGTGCAGTTTCTGACAGGGCGTGGCGGCGACTCACCGTGCGGTTTCTGACGGGGCGTGACTCACCGTGCAGTTTCTGACAGGGCGTGACTCACCGTGCGGTTTCTGACAGGGCGTGACTCACCGTGCGGTTTCTGACAGGGCGTGGCGGCACAGTCCTCCACGTAGTTACTCAGCGGCCCGTCTGAGTCCTGAGAGGCCGAACGGTCCTTGGGGGCGCGCCGGCCCTTGCCGTCCGGAGACCTGACCCACACCACAGCCACACGTCAGAGCCGCGGCCGCAGTCACGTGCCCTGGCAGGCGGGCTGCAGCCATACTCACCTCCAGTGGGGAGCGGGACCGACCCATAGACACACCGCAGCTGTCGAGTCTAGATAAGCCTTTCCGATGCGTTCTAGGGTGGATGACGGACACGGCTAAGGCTGATACAAGCGCCTCCATATAGAGGAAAAACGTGAGAATGCCTTCATACAAACTTGAAAAACCATTTAACTTCATTGTTTTGGTTTGCTGGTTAAATCCTGATATCATTTGTTTCGCTCAGAATAGACGGATCCCGACAGGCAGGCAAGGTGCAGGGGCAGATACACGGATTTTTACAGGGGAGGACGGTCTCCGAACTGGGGAAGACGAGGGGAGGGGGAGGGAGGGTAGGGGACGGAGCTCGAACGTATCAACGGTCACTGAGAAAGTCACAGTTAGTAGAACCATAGAAAACCTTGAGTAGCCTTGTCCTAATGAGTGCTCTTGTTTGTCTCATTTTGCATTGCGTTTATCCGCGAGATTGGGCGACAGTGTGGTGTATGTTGAGACGAACCTATAAAGGTCTAAATTATAAAACAACTACACCCGCACAGAATGCCTGCTGTTGTATCATTGTTCGCTAAACTGTTCTTCTTACTACACGGGCATTATTAGCTATTTTAATCGCTGTAAGGAGCTAGAAACAATCTAAGCACAGTACTGTCCGGCGGTGATGTGCTATGCTGCGGGAAATCTGAGGCGGAGTAAACACACGAACGATGCCATGGTCTGATGGAGCGCTGTTGTCAAGATGGCACAATATGTTGTTAAATTATTCTGAAATAAACTAAAAGGAGAAAGTCCCAGTTGGCAACAATATCAGGAAATACATTGGGAATCCACACTAGTAATAAGAAGAAAGAGCAAACAAGCCCCAGGTCTAGATCCATTTTTTAAGGGACGACCTCTTGGTTCAACAGCTTGAGGGACGCGCCTCCGCACTCTGCTTTCGACACCCATGGCAAGTCCAGAACCAGAAACCACAAAACCAGGCACCCCAATGTAGCTAGTCCTAGCTCCAGTCTTAGCTAGGCTTAGATCCGGTCAGTCTTCGTAACACAGTCCTCAAATACTAAATACCCGTACAAGCATCCGGCACCGAGATTCAGAGCCGGGGCACCACAGCGCCACACCTACCATTTTCTTGGCTTTGCCGGCCGGCTTGCGTTTGAAGCTGGCGGCGGCCGGTTTGGGGGTGCGTCGGGCCGGACTCGGGGAGGCGGAGGCCGACCTCGGAGCCGGACTGGGCGTGCCCGGCTCCCGGGAGCCGCGCTGCTCGGCCGGCTTCACCTTCACCTTGAGCCGCTTGGGCGGCTGGGAGCCGCGCGGCGAGTCGGTGCCGGGCGGAGCCCGCTTCTTACGGGCGCCGCCGCCGCTCGGCGTCCCAGACTTGCGGCCCTCCATCTGCGGACCAACGAGGACGTCAGCAGCAGCCCCAACGGATGGCACGGAGGTTAAACGACACGCAGCTCGTGCTCGGAAAATGGGAGCTAGTTGTAGAGGCCTGGGACGATTGATGCACAACGCACTGCTTCATCAGGAGAGAAAACAATTTGAAAACAAAGCGGCTGTTTGTGAAGTAAATAGTGCCGTAATAATTAAACTACCATCCAACGTACGCAGGATAGCGGGTGATTCTTCATGGAGCTCTTAACCTTTTCCATTGACCCAATAAGCTAACCGACCACCCCACTATCAGCACCAATCCATTAAAACACAACATACATCCGCACACAGGTGCTCAGCGCGCTCACACAAATCGTCCCACCTTGACAATGTCGATATCGGGGAAGGTCATGTCGGCGGCGGCCTGAGGCCGTGCGGCCGACAGCAGACTCCAGAGCTGGCCCACCTCTTCCAGACGCACTTCCAGCAGGTCACCCTCCATCAGCACCGATTCCAGCAGGGCGACCGCCTCCGGCGCCAGGGGACGCAGCACGGCGCCCGGGGGCAGCGGCGGCGCCTCCGTATGACGCGGAGACAGGATCGACTTGCGGGGCCGGCGCGCCGGAGTGGTCGGCGCTGGCTTAAACGCTGCCGGCGACACCAGCGGTGGTGGTGGGAGCTCCTCCACAGCTCAGGACTGTACTCCGTGCGACGTCCGCGCACAGAGGCGAGACGCACTACGCAGCCACACCAGAGGCATGGCGTAATAGTTCACGCTACATTTTCTATTCACCTGTATCACGGAAAATGTAGCCCCGGGGTTATCACAAAAAGATACAGGATGAAAAGGGCCGTCACCCCGAAAGTTTCATTCCTGAGGGTCGCACCCCGGACCGGCGATGACGGGGGATGAGGGATGGTATGATAATTTTCAGTACACCGACTGCCTTTGAAAACGCTAGCAACGATACACTTCACTAACACATTTACGTAGGTCCTAACAGGAGGGGGGTACACAAACTTAGGTACAGTCCCACATTTGGGGGGCGTCCCCATGATTCGCAAGTTGGACGGGGACACATCCCGCATCCGCTTTCGACGCCAATGCATGTGTCTTCACTAGGCCCATGGAGCTTCCTTTGGCATCGAAGGCGCACCGCCGGCGACGAAGTCACCGCCCCAAAGCAGGCCACGAGCGCACCAGGCAAACTTTGAAGAAGGACATTCCTTTGCACAGTGATGCCTCCCCACCACAGACAGAAAAAAGGTCTTCTACCTTTCCCCCAGGAGTAGGTGTGTCAATTGAAAACCACCTGAAGAGTAGTCGTCTTCGGTAACACCCACCTGAGTTGTCGGAGCCGGCGACACCCATCTGAGGAGTAGGTGTGTCCGGTGACACCCAGCTGAGCAGTAGGCGTGTCCGGTGACACCCACCTGAGGAGTAGGCGTGTCCAGTGACACCCACCTGAGCAGTGTCTGGTGACACCTACCTGAGGAGTAGTCGTCTCCAGTGGCACCCACCTGAGGGGTAATCGCGTCCAGTGATACCTACCTGAGCATTAGTCGTGTCCGGTGACACCTACCTGAGGAGTAGGCGTGCTCGGAGCTGGAGAAGCTGGAGTGCTCCAGGCTGGCCTCGCGTTTGATGTGGAGGGCGGGCGAGTCCCGGCTGCTGTCGGAGTCGGCTTCCAGGCCGGCGGAAGACTGAGGGGACGGGTGGCTTCAGTGCAGGTCAGACTCTCACACACTAGCGTACACGACCACGATATATACCCGACAGCAAGTGACTCACTATCCTCGCAGGGTTGGAATTTTACAATATATTTGCTCGCTAATTGCACACAATTAACTAAAATATCTTGTTTGAATTCAGAAGAAATGACAATGTCCACTGCCCTGAATTCAGCACGGTCGTTTGGAGGCCATTTGTTTATTTTCCCATCCTGCCCACTCAGCGGAGAGCGCCGCAGCAGGCGGCGTTACCTCTGCGCTGCGATCACGGGCGGGTCCGGGCGGACGTCCCAGAGGCTTCTCCCTTCCGGCCACCTCCCGCTGGGCAGCCAGCACCGCCAGGTTGTGCACCATGTCCTCCCGCGACAGCACCTGGCGCGCCCGGTCCTGCGGGGCAGCAGCGGCTGGTGCAGCTCACGGGCAACACCCTAGACTCCTGAGCTTAACATCCCTAGTTCAAATCCCGAAGCCTGCTGAGGTGGGATCCCACGCAACATGACGGCTTCGTCACAATATCGACCACCGCACACCAATGGCAGCATGACATGAAAATATCAAACGACCGCCCATTTCCCCAGAGTAGCCTGGTTAGACGACCTTTATGTCCGGTAATTCGAAGGGTGGAAACTATAAAAAATAACAAAACGAGCTACCGGCGACATGGACAGAAGAATAGCAGCGAACACCAGTGAACGAGGATGAAACGATAACTAGAGATACCGGTGAGCAGGGCAGAACAGTAACACGGGACAACACACTCATAGAGCTGCATAACAACGAGGATTTTGGACACAGGGATAAAACGACAACGCAGAGAGCTATAATGGAATCTGACCGTATTTTTATAAACATTCCACATGCATTTCATCTGTGAGAAAGGGTGGTTACTCCGAGCGCTGGAGCTTCGAAATCTGCGTCAACAAATCCAAGACAACAAGACCGTAGTGCTGGCCCAGCTCGGCCTCACCTGCCAGCTCATGGCGCGCTCTGTCAGACACTGCAGCGCGATGCCCTCCGGCATTCTGACAGACAGCTTCTGCAGCGTGAGCAGCAGACTGAGCACCATCTCCAGCCGGGGACGGCGGGTCCGCTGGCACGCCGGACACAGAAAGTGGGCGTCTGGTGGCGGCGGCGCCGACTCCTGCTTCAGCCCGCCGCCGCCAGAGGCGCTGGACTCGCGCTTCACACCCAGGTTCTTTACACACGACGCTGCCGGGACACGGATGGGAAGAGTTGACAGCTCCTGGAGTTAAACGAAAATATATTCATACCAAATAGTCTCATCGCATTTATCAGTCGTGGGAAGAACATGGATCTGGAGCTCCATTTCACTTTTCCTCCACTCGTAAGGTTTCATAATAAAACCTTGCAGCCAACTTCCCCATAACTTTTCATTGGACATTTGAAACATGAATCGAAACATGGCGAATGAATTGCAACATAAAATCGTTCGAATGAATCGAAACATAGTATGTTTCAGCACCATTTCCGGGGTAAAACAAATTTCAGCCTTATTGTTGAATACCCTGCGGCTTTCATTTCTTGCGGGAGTAATTAATGTACGCAAATATAATCATTTGTTTGTTTTCTGATGGATATTGTCTCTAGAGACAAGCAGAGCTCTGCTTTCCGGGAGCCTCAACTCATTTCAAATTTGTGAGTTGGAAACATTTTGAGCAGAATCGTTACTGATTTAGAGTAAAACATATGTTTGCATAACACATTAATTTACGGTTCCTGACGGATGTACCACCCTGACCACCCACTGACATAGTTTACTTGTAAAATCCGCAAGCTCCACCAGTATTAACATTTTAAGCGGCTGACCCCTTCTGATAACATAATCATAGCATGTAAACACGCGACTTGCTCACTCGCACCTCGCTCCTCACTCCCTCTCTCACTCTCACTCACTCACTCACTCACTCACTCACTCTCACTCTCTCACTCACTCACTCTCACTCACTCTCTCTCACTCTCTCTCTCTCTCTCTCTCTCTCTCTCTCTCTCTCTCTCTCTCTCTCTCTCTCTCTCTCTCTCTCTCTCTCTCTCTCTCTCTCTCTCTCTCTCTCTCTCTCTCTCTCTCTCTCTCTCTCTCTCTCTCTCTCTCTCTCTCTCTCTCTCTCTCTCTCTCTCTCTCTCTCTCTCTCTCTCTCTCTCTCTCTCTCTCTCTCTCTCTCTCTCTCTCTCTCTCTCTCTCTCTCTCTCTCTCTCTCTCTCTCTCTCTCTCTCTCTCTCTCTCTCTCTCTCTCTCTCTCTCTCTCTCTCTCTCTCTCTCTCTCTCTCTCTCTCTCTCTCTCTCTCTCTCTCTCTCTCTCTCTCTCTCTCTCTCTCTCTCTCTCTCTCTCTCTCTCTCTCTCTCTCTCTCTCTCTCTCTCTCTCTCTCTCTGACCGTGGAAGCAGTCACAGCAGAGTTGACACTGGAGCATCTGGCCCCGCAGCGGCTGCCGACACAGACAGTACTGGGCGTCCGCTGCCTCCGTCTCGCGCTTCTGGCGGTTTTTGGCGCGAAGTTCCCGCACCAGCTCCAGTTCGCGCGCTTCCGCGGCCTGGCGACGCAACGTTTTGAAGCTTAGTGGAGAACATATGGGGAATACCGTATGCAGCGATAAGTTGGCTACAAGGCATTCGTAAACATAGCTACATCGATTGACCGTTTTCCATGCCAGGCATATTCCAAGTCTAGGATCGCAAATAAACCTGCTCCGGGTAGTAACATCACAGGGGGTGTAGAACATTTTGCAGCAGTTCACGGAACAACTGATTATATAAAGTCGGAGTATCACCGCCACGATTATACGAGACTCACTAACTTCTGATGGTGAAAACTGGTAAGACTTGATCAGGTAACAGTGGCAATGGCACTGGTCACTAAACGGCCAAAGATGTTAAATTTAATACTGGCTAAACAGCCAAAACAAGTCTGACGTGTGAATATATGTATCCGAAAAAATCAATGTTGTTTATCGGAAATAAAGTCCACCTACGGTTGAACGTCAGATACTTTATTGGAACTGTGGATTTTCCGTTCGATCTTTTGAAAGGGGGGACAGTTTTGTACACCACTAAGCACCAAGTAAAATGTCATGATACTGCTGATACATCCAGCTTCGAGATGAGGCTTTATCTAACTGTGCTGGACCAACACGTGTCGCTACTCATGAGGCGAAGGATATTACTCAGTAGTCCATATATTCTTATGATAATTCTATTTTTGTGGTCGTAAAACAAAATTACCGCAGACAAATTCACCATACATAAGTTTTCCCGATAAGTTTCCCTAGAAGCTGGCCAAGGAGGATTTCGCACATCTCGCAAATGTTTGAATCGCTCCCATCAACCATTATGCGCCTAAATAGCAGTCAGGTAAGAATCACCTAAAAAGAAGTGCGGCGCCGACAGTTAAGGCTGATCCAGACTTTTCAGCCTCTTAACCACAGACCCGAGGTTCACCAAAAAGTGATAAGCCGATTTCGAACCTGAAGTGTAATTTCGCCATCAACTTGGCGAGATACGTGCATTCGCAAGCCAAACTTACTTCATGTGCTAATTTTTGTAGCGTATACCTCGTCAAATTCTCTCCTGTCCACCCTCTTCCCCACACCATGTCTCCGTAACGGATGAGGTGCACACAGCCCGGACCGGCAGCCGTACCCTGTAGGCGTCCACCACCTGCGCGACGGTGGCGCCCTCTCCGTCCACGCCGGCTCCCAGAGGGTGCTCCTCCTTCGGACGCCGCTTCCGCCGCGGCTGCTGCAGGTTGTGCTCGGTCCGCGGCGTCAGTACCTGAGCGGAGAACACAGACATCCTTCGTAAAGATAAACACTCGCGGTGCCTGAATATCACAGCCTGAACAGCCTGCACTGTCAGTGCATTCTGTCTGTTACAATCAGGTATCGAATACATCCATCGTACGCATTGGCATTTTTGCGGCCATTCGGGTGCTCTCTGCGGCCATCGTGCCCTTTTCAGTAACTCCACACACAAAAGTCTTCCTAGCTGCATAAAACGATACAATTATTCAGGCAGCTTTGCCATGTTCTCTAAATCATCTCGGTCGGAGGCCGGCCACTGGTCCCTCACGTCCAGCACAGAGGAGGAGCTGCGCTTGAGGAAGGTGCGCGTCGTGCGCTCCCGCCAGGTCTTGGCGCTGTTGACGAGACTCTCCAGGCGGCTGAGGTCGGGCAGCAGCACCGGCATCGGCTGGCCCCGAGCCACCATCGCCTCAAGGACCTGCGGAGAACCGGAGACACGGCTGAGCGCAGGAGAACCCGTCCGACTGGTGTCTGCCGCCCCACTGATCCGGCAATCGCGGAGGGACAGAGAGACGTTCTGAGACATTCTGTCGTGCGCTGTCAGATTCGGCCTCCCGTGTCAGTCTGTGCTATTTCGGACGGCCAAAGAGAAACTTCACGACACTATCTTTGGGATGAGGCTGTTATTTGTGCCCTGGTTTTGAGACAAAATTTGAGATTGAATTTGAGACAAAATCACACAGAAGTTTCAGGATGATACCGAGACATTTGAAACCAAATCACTGATATATGTACTGCAAAAGCAAATATGTGTACCTAAATCGCAAGTGCCGGTAGTCTTGCAATTGATCTGTAGTCTTGCAACCACTGTAGTCTTGCGGTAGTCTTGCAACCACTGTACTAGCACACGGTGGCAATAATAATCGAGGGCACCACGAGGTCTGGCGCGCCCTGCACCCGTAATGAACAGGATGGAGACTGCCAGGTCGGCACAGCACTAAGGAGGGCTGCAGCCGAGGAAAACAGAAAGGGCGGGCTAGAGTCGGAAATCAGTGGAGGCGGTGGGCTGGGGTCAGAGATCAGTGGGGACAAAAAGCTGATGTCGGGAGAGTGGTGACGGCGGGCTAGAATCGGAGATCAATGGAGACGGCGGGCTGGGGTCAGAGATCAGTGGTAAAGAAGGGCTGATGTCGGGAGAGTGGTGACGGCGGGCTGGGGTCGGAGATCAGTGGGGAAGAAGGGCTGATGTCGGGAGAGTGGTGACGGCGGGCTAGAATCGGAGATCAGTGGAGACGGCGGGCTGGGGTCAGAGATCAGTGGGGAAGAAGAGCTGATGTCGGGAGAGTGGTGACGGCAGGCTGGAGTCGGAGATCAGTGGGGAAGAAGGGCTGATGTCGGGAGAGTGGTGACGGCGGGCTGGAGTCGGAGATCAGTGGGAAGAAGGGCTGATGTCGGGAGAGTGGTGACGGCGGGCTGGGGTCGGAGATCAGTGGCGACGGCGGGCTGGAACAGGGATTGATACAGACGAAGGGCTAGAGCAGGAATCAATGGGGACGTAACTGATGCAGCTAACATGGAATATAATAAAT
Source organism: Lepas anatifera (assembly GCA_034440635.1). Taxonomy (NCBI): domain Eukaryota; kingdom Metazoa; phylum Arthropoda; class Thecostraca; family Lepadidae; genus Lepas; species Lepas anatifera. The sequence continues at coordinate 1,562,528 of JAOTON010000772.1, read as the reverse complement.
GAACACTGAAAACAGCAAGCATCCAAGCAACATAACATAAGAAGTGAACTGAGCTAATCCGGTTGTGGGCGTTAACCCAAGTCCGCTATCCATCCACCGTTCCTGACCTCCAGCCTGGGGTGTTCCTTCTTGTCGGTGAGCGCCACCACCCGCTCCATCCAGGCCTGGGCCTTCTTCACGGCCTCCTCCAGACTCTCGATGTTGGGCAGCGTGGCGGGCACCTTCTCTGCCTCCCGCAGCAGCGCCTCGATCTCCGGCAGACTCTGCACCGGACTGTGGAGCCCACCCGTCATCAGACGTCAGCAGCCTGGTCCAGTGGCGGCCAGCATGTGCACACAATCACGGAGAGGTTTTTGAACCGAAACGACGCACGCGTTAGGTGAGCTCTGCGAAGGAGCATACTGACATTGTAATGGGGGGTCAGATAAGGCAGGATAGTGGCCGTCAGAATCAGCACCAACCATCAGACAACCACTCCATAAAACCATCAACTGGAAGAGGATGATGAGTCAGCACAATACGTATATTTTGCAAAATAGAGACTCTGACTAAATGAGATAACTCCGCCCTTACATCTAGATTTAGCTTTGACTCTTACACCAGCATTTACGACAGTCTGTGTATATGATAGGGCAGTCCAACCACATGTTTCATCTCTGACGTCCTCAGCCCGGAGGTTTAGGGTACCTAAGCTACTAAGACCATGCAGTAAATACAGTACTAAGGCTATATGGTGACGTCCACAGCCCGGATGTTTTCGGTACCTAAACTACTATGACCATGTAGTAATATACAGTACTAAGGCTATAAGGTGACGTCCACAGCTCCCACATGGCTGAGACCGCCTGTTCCAGTTGTCTCTGAGCCTCGGGACCGGGTGTGTCCGTACCGTGCGTCCAGCGCCGCCCTGGCCCGCTCCTCCAGCTGCTGGCCGTTCTGCACGATCGTCTGCAGCTCGCTCATGGCGCGCTCCACCACGTGGTAGGGCGGCAGCGTGACCCCCGTCTGCACCAGCTTCTGCAGACCGTCCACCGACAGTCGGCGGCGGCCCTCCACAGCCTCCTCCACCTCCTCCATCCACTCCGCGTGCGACAGACGCTGCCGGCGCAGGGCGACAGTGACAACTGACGCTGAAGGAAAATGGCGGCAGTGACAACCGACACTAGAGGAAAATGGTGACATTGACAACTCACGCTGAAGGAAAATGGCCGCAGTGAAAACCGACGCTAAAAATGGCAACAGTGATAACTGATGCTGAAGGAAAATGGCGGCAGTGACAACTGACGCTGAAGGAAAATGGCGGCAGTGACAACTGACGCTGAAGGAAAATGGCGGCAGTGACATCTGACGCAGAACGAAAATAGCGGCGGTGACAAATGACGCCGAGGAAAATGACGAAAATGGCAACTGACGCTGAGGAAGATGGCAGAAATGATAACAGACAATAACAAACACGGCTGTAGTGACAAAAAACAATGTACGAACAAAGCCACAGTGAGAAAACAACAGCGATTGGAATGTCTCATTACAAGGAAACAAATGACTTGCCGAGAAGAGGACCTGTGCGAGTGACGCACCGGCGGCAGTTGCGTCTTTCACACTGGTCAGACCGTTACAGTTTGAGTCTGAGACCGGGCGTTCAGCACACACCTGGCGCAGCTCGGCGATCTCGGGCAGCTCGATGTCGAGACCGGCGCCCATGTCGACACAGGCCTGGATGTCGGCGGCCGGAGGAGGCAGCTCCGGCTCCACCAGCTGACAGGCGCGCCGCTGAAACTGCTGCACCTGCAGCCGTCACAACACAGAGTCAGATACTGCACCGGCCGCCACCACAACACCGGGATAGAGACTGTACCTGCCGCCACCACAACACCGGGATAGAGACTGTACCCATCGCCGTCACAGCACCGGGTCAGAGACTGTACCTGCCGTCGTCACGACACATGGACATAAACTGTACCTGCGGTCGTTACAACACAGAGTCAGAGACTGTACCGCAGCCGCCACAACACCGCGTCAGATTTCACTACAGTCATAATACCGCACCAGAGGCTGTCCTGCCGCCGTCACAGCACCGGGACAGATACTGAACTACTGTCGCCACAACAACGTGACAGATAGTGTACCTGTCGCCGCCACAACGCCGGGACAGAGACTGTACCTACCGCCGCCACAACGCCAGGACAGAGACTGTACCTACCGCCGCCACAACACCGGGACAGAAGCCATCAGCTCTTTGCCGCCCCGGTAGCTCAGTTGGTAGAGCGTTGGGCTCCGGCCCGCTGCTCAGAAGCATGCAGTGGCAGTGCATGTCTGGGCTTGGGATCAGTTTCCGAGACGCTCCGGCGCTCAATAGTTTACCCGACGTACAGGTCGGCTGGCAACCGACTGGTGAGAGGGTGACCTGAGCGGGCGGCCGTCCCTGTGCTTTGTGGGACGTTAAACTTTGGCTTCTAAATCAACCCTTCATTGTGGGAGTTGCTCGTTCGGGTGGTGGGGTCAGGGGTCTCCGTGACAAGTCCCTTGATGACTTTAGTGAGACTCCGACTCCAGCAGTCGAACTGAGAACAACTTAGACAAAATTTATTAAAAAAACAGACTGAGATGCAGGGACGTAGTGAGCCGCTCGGGAGATGGTTCATTAAGTCACAACCGGGAAGAGAAGTATCTAAGTTATTCTCGCTCTCCGGTAGTTAGCAACTAAGAGGCCCCTTTGTGCCTTTGATACATGGTCGGTCGGTAATTATACCTCAGCCGAAAACCCTGAAAACATGCCCCGCCTCCACTCAGTAAGCGACACAGCAGTATCGTTGAAACGGCACAATCCCCAACATACCTTCCACAACAACCAAGCGTAAAGCCTACTAGCCTCCCTCCCCGCCAGCCACCCCAACTGCTCTGGCCCGCCTCCCACCCAGTCTGTCCAGAGCCGGGCGGCAGCCGGCTCAGTGCCGCCGGTACCTGCTGCAGCAGCCGTCCGATGTCGTCCTGCTCGGGCACCCGGCAGGCCAGCTGCGCGATGTGCTCGTGGAACAGCTGCAGCTCGTCCACGGTCAGCCGGTGTTTGGTGTCGCCCTGCTGTCGGGTCCTGTCGGCGGTCAGACGGCGCTTAACAGTGTGCCCGGTGCACCACCGGGGTGCCGACTCACAACCCGCCATGCACGTTTCGAAGGTGTTAGGATACGTTTGAGAGGTGGCAGCTGCGCTCTTTTGTGGTGGGAAGCTATTACTTGTATTTAAGCAGAGGCCCTCCCACCCGTGCACTGATGCATTTCGATCTCAGCAAGTGCATATGTAGAAAACGCCCTTAAATCGATTGCCTTCAAAAGGAGGGCTATCGTCGGATCTACAAAATATCTAAGAAAAACTAGAACCATGTCTAAACTCAGACCAAACACACGACAAAGAGGCCCATATATATATATATATATATATATATATATATATATATATATATATATATATATATATATATATATATATATAACACGCATACCACACAAACAAGTAAAAAACGAATGGAAATCAATGCAGAATTTTACTCACACATCAGGCACTTGCGTAACGGACACTTCCACCCAGACCTGATCAGTGAGCGGCGCTGCTCAATGCTCCGCTCACCCAGCCTGTGGAGCGTCTCCAGACCGGTGCGAACCAGCAGAGGCAGCGTTTGGCTACGTACCGAGACCGGCGCCGGGGCAGGAGGTGTGAGGACGGCGAGCCGACCCGCAGCGCAGCACAACCCGCCGGGCCGGCCAACCAAACAGCACACCACGCCTGGACAACATCCTCGTGTATTGGAGACTGCACATCAATGCGCACGCTAGCGTACGCACCGGATTACCTAGCGTGCTAACCTGAGGAATCGGCAGCCTAAGGTAACGGTGGAACAGTAACTGGTGCGTTATAAGCAGAACTAGCGCGTACAACTGAGTCTGGCAAGGAGCCGTCACACATCATCAAGGACTATACAAGAGTCACCACCGCTTCCACAGCGAGCCAGCACTGGAAACTGTGGCACACTGAGCCGTACGCACACTCTTCTCGGCAGATCAGACCGTCCCCATGGCGACCAGTATTCCACAGACGCCGACCCGTTCCTTAAGTGAGAGGGGGGCCCGGTCAAGGACCACTCACCCAGCTCCGCCCATGAAGTGGGAGATGAGCCCGTCGAAGACCACTCACCTATCCCTCCCGCTTCCAGGGAACACAGCTATACACAGGGGGCCGGGCATCAGCCTGGACCACGGCGAAACCGCACAACTCGTTCGTAATTGAGGCTTCACGAACTGGGCCGGATTCGAGAGGATCCCAGTCTCCTAATAGATCCCAAAAGTTTGGACCTTGTTCAATCTGGGAAGCCCCAGTCCCGTGCTTCGCAAAGAATACCGGGTGATCGAGCTTATTTTCACCATTTGTTTAACTTAACAATTTTAGGAGCGCACCTGTTGAATCTAAATAGTTGGAGAAGCTTCAATTATCCTGGACGTTTGGCTTACAAAATCCAGAGCCCTCCTGGTGGAAATGTTGGACCCAAATCTACAGTATCCCATCTGCAACAATGTCCCAGACCGTTGGCGCACGTTCGGACAAAGTGCAGACGGACTCTTGGTTCTAGCACGTGGCTCTCCCTGCAGCTTTGGCACGGACGTTCCATCGCACGGCATCCATAAATAAAAGATGGCAGCTGGCGCAGAAGCAATACCTCTGACACGTTTGACGCTTGTACATCGCCGGCAATGTACAGCTGTACACCATGACACCTACGGCGGGCTCCACGTGACGACTCACGAGCATTAGCACCTCCTGTCCCGAACACGACATCGGAATTGGACATGCACGCCAGCCGGGGGGTCAATATTCTTCCCCATTGGATACCTGCGGTTAACTACATAATAAATAGAAAAAGGCTACAAAAACTTAACCCATGACTCCCTAGGCATTAAAACAAGCATGTGAATCATATTTCTGCATTGCTCCTGCATTTTGAGACTTGCACAGTGCCCACTACGTGATGTTGCCCTGATCATTTAAGGTACCAAAATATAGTTTGATTTTTAAAGAATTGATAGTTCGGTCGGAGCCTGAAACCGGTACCGTATCAGTTCACTAGAAAATGAAAGCCACGAGGCAATGTGCAGACGACGATCCATACTTTCCCATTCGCTTATGGTAGAGTCGTGCAGGACATGTTCGACAGTTCTTCCAGGTTCTGGCAGTCGGTAAAGAAACAGGAGAAGGAATATCCTTCTCGGAATACAATATAATAAAATGATCATGCACATAACGAGATATAAATCTATCGCCGTTTATAAATCCTGGTATTGCAATATGGTAATACTAGAAATATGAACTTTCAACCTGACTAAACACACAGTTACCAATACGGCTTCGCCGATATCAGCTTGTCAGCCCAGCTGGTATGGACGAGGCTCACCCAACTAAATATTCACAGGGTCAAAGAATGAAAGAAATGAAAGTTAGTATATAACTATGAGCCGACACTCAAACCTCCTGTTAAAAAGGAAGAAAAACCCAGCACACAAACACACCATCTAATATCAAAACTCGGCAAAATATCGATATTTACGTGATAAAGCTAAGAAATACAATATACATAAAACAACAATAACACAGTTAAACAAAATGTAGACTAAATACAATTCGGGAAGCTCGTCGAACACTCAAAAGGACGCATTTTCAAAACATACAACCATCTCGGCTCACCTGAGCGGGCTCTGGCATCCAAAAGTCAAGAAAGCTAGATCATATGACTCGCAAGGTACTCAACAGTAAACAAAGTGAAGTGTATCGCCGCTTTGAATGCAAAACGAAGCTTGGGTGCGGGGTGGACAGAGCTGGAGACATGTACTGCCACACACCATTGGCTCTCCTAAATACCACTGTCCAACAATCAGCTAGCATTGAAGAGGGTTCACATCCCCGAAAATTGTTCCCCTTTCTGGTGGCGCGAATTGTGTACGGCGGCATTTTGTGTACCGCCGCCGGTGAGTTTAGCACCGTGAGATCTCCAGCTACTGGGAGGCGGTGGCGCGGCGCTGGGCAGCCGGCGCCAGCCTCACGAGCCGCCTCTGCAACACAACACAGGCAGCGGTGCCAGAGCCGTCAGCGGCAGGGCCCCGTGCAGCGGCGGCGGCGGCGCGGCGGCGGCGCGGCGGCGCGGGGGCCGCCGAGCGGGCCACCGGAGCGCACCACCCGCCAAATTACCACAGGGCCTGGCCGCCCACCGCGGGGTGGGTGCGGCGCTGGGGGTGTGTGGGGAGGGTGTCAGGTGGTGGGGCGTGGCCTAGCTCAGCGTCCCCCCGCGCGATAGCGGCCCCCGCCGTGCCGCTCACATCAGGCTGTCGGGCCGCCAGAGCACACTCACAGCGCCACGCCGACGGGGAGTGACAGAGCCGCAACCCCACACACTGAGAAACCAAGCCGAAATCAAACCTCATCTCAAACCCGCAAGAAAAGACGGAAATGGCGTCACGGCCGGCCAAGAGAGACTTCAGGAATCAGGATGACAGGAAATGAAATGTAATGAAACATTGACAACACAGACACAAAGGTCGTGGACGGAAGGCAACTGCGAAGGTGGCATAAGGTTAGGAACAGAGACCCCGTGTGCGACCTGATATGGAAAGTGACCCGGACCAAGTAAGTGAACCAGTTCAGTGTAACACACCCAACAGGTCAGCGGGGGCGGCAAGCCGAGCGAGCTGGAGCACACACCACCTGACACTGACCCCACACACACCCGGCAAGGAGCGGCGCCGCCGGTCTCACCTGGTGCGCACTTTGTTGGAGGTGAGCTGCTGCGCCACCAGCGAACACTTGGTGGCCTCCTCCACCACCAGCGCCAGCGAGCTGATCAGGTCCGACTCCGGGAACCGCTTGGCCTCGGCTTCCTGTAGCAGCGCCTTCAGCTCCTCCAGGTCTGCGAGAACGGCCAGTCCAGCAGTCAGAACATGATGCTGCTGTTTCACGTCGAGAACAAGGATACAGTTCGCTCCGGCGTCCGATTTCTTTACACTCCTGTTTCAGCTCAGAAACAAGGGTACAGACAGGTTGGCCAGCGAGTATTACACCACGATCCAGAGGTTCTGAATCTGTCTCCTCAGGCAGTACCTCTGCGTTCATCTTGGCGGAGTTTCCTATAAGATCTAGGCTCTGGAAGCCCACATATGTGATGGCTGGAACAGCACCGTGCACTTTAACCTTAGCACGCGGATTCGTTGCCCCACCCCGTTTATTAACACGCGATGTGGATAATATCCCTATGGCTCACAAAACAGATGCAACATACATGTAAGCCATGGGCACGTCCAAATCTTTCCCGGCAAAGCGCAGGATGTGACCAAAAAAGAGACAAAACAGTTCAAAGACGCTTCATTTCATAATAGGGAGGCACACAAATAGTATCTAAATCAACAAAACACATATGCCATTAACCACGCCATGAACACTTGGGACCGATCTATAACGCAGTGATTAGCTCGCTCATCGCGTCAGCACTTGGACCACCCAGCTCACCCAGACGGTCGTCCCCAGTGGCCTCCAGTCCTTCCTTGACGCGCTGGATCCAGCGGTCGAAGCTCTCCACGCGGACCTTGAGCCCGTTCAGCATCTCCGGCAGCTCCTGCAGCGTGTACCGGTACCTGCGGCAGAGAGCGACTTCATGTACAACCTGAACAAGGCAGACAATTCAGCTTCTTGTCTGGGTCACAACGGAGAAAACGTTTCGAGATAACAAAATAATGCCAATGATCAGAGTTGTTTTCCGTGCATGCTTCTGTCGGTTTAACATTAAAATCTCAACTTCTCAAAATAGATAAAAGCACCAGCCTGCATGCCTGGTACTTTTGATCAGGTTGTGTTGGCCAGTATTCGACAGTTTCACCACTTAAAAAAGCAAATGTTTGGCCACTTTACTCTCAAAATATGGGTTTGGGAGTAAAACAAAATTGGGATGGGTGGCTTGGTGGATAGAATCAAAGTCTTCTAGGTTACCAGTCCCGGGTTCAAGGTTCAACGGAGCCTCTGAATAAGGCTATCTGGTCCCCCAAATCCCTGCCACAGGATGAGAGTTGGCGACGTCGTATAACCTTGGCAGTTGGAACATCGCTAAACCCGAACATTTATATCATATTTTCAAAATGTTACTATGTTAAGGGATCGCTCATTAACACACGCCCATTTCGCTTTCACTTGGACACTCACTCTATTCTAACTCATCTTAGCGGTGCTGCTCAAAATTGGAAAAATGCATACCTGGAGAGGGAGGACATTGCTTTCAAGTTGTATAGTGTAAACTTAAAAGAACAATAACTATGAGCGTCCGGAAAACCAAAACCAGACCAAATATCTTCCTACCTTGATCCTGCCCCTCAGCTGCAGAGACCGAAGCCACCCTGTGACGTCCAGAGCCCACCCTGTGACGTCCAGAGCCCACCGTACGTCCAGAGCCCACCCTGTGACGTCCACAGCCCACCCTGTGACGTCTGCAGCCCACCTGAGGACGTGGTTGGCCGGCGGACACTCGCACAGTTTGTCGTAGTGTCGGAGACAGACCAGCCTCTTGCTGCAGGGACAGGTGATGGCCGAGAGGAAGCAGGTGGTTTTGCAGTAGTCGCACTGTCGCTCGTCGTCCTGCAACAGCTCGAACGCCTCCCGCTCTGCGCGCCTCACGCCCTGGAACGGCACGCCGGGTCAGAGGGCACGCCGTCAGACGGAACACTGGGTCAGCGCATATCTACACCCTGGAACAGCCAACCGAGCCAACCGTCCACGCCCAGGGGCGGACCTCAGGGTCGACGGGCACGCTCTGCAGCAGCATTCCAGGGCGACAGAAACGGTCTGAGTCGGCACTGGGAGTCAGCAGCGACGCAACACTGACGAGAACGCCGGCAGGTTGGATGAGGTTGCACGCAGTACTGTGACAAAACTTCCGTATTTAAACACGGGACATATCTACACAAAAAAACACTGCACTAATACCAAAAGAATAACTCAAGAGGCTAAAAAGGAGATAAAGAAGCTTTAAGAAAATAATCAGTGAGAGACACCTCCGCGCGTCATGCTACTCGGTTGTTTTCTTAACTCGATAGATACGATAGGCCGGGTGCGGTCGGTTACCTTCTCCAGCATCTGCGTGCGTCCCTGCCGCTCGGTCTCGATCAGGCGCAGCATGTTCTGGTAGGTGGCGCTGGCCACCAGCAGGCTCAGTCTGTCCGGCTCCAGCGCCATCGAGCACACCAGCTCGTCGTGCGAGAACACGCAGAACCGCCGCAGTTGCGAGTAGTGCGCCACGCACTCGCGGCCTATCGACAGCTGCGGGAGGGGCAGGGGTCAGGGGGAGGTACAGCTGCGATGGGCAGGGGGAGTAAAGCAAAATATACAGCTGTCACAGCTGGGAGTCAGGGGAATGTACAGCTGCGAGTAGAACGCCACGCACTCGCGGCCAATCGAAAGCTGCGGAAGGGGCAAGCGCAGGGAAGGCACAGCTGGAAGTCAGGGGGAGGTGCAGCTGGGAGTAGTACACCACGCACCCGTGGCAAGTATACAGCCTGATGAGAGAAGCGGCGTAACAGTGGCTGCGGAGCTGGACCATCTGGTTTACAGCGGTGTTCGGGCTTAATAACGCACCAGACGATGCTAGTCATTAGGCCTGAATTAATGTGTTCACACCCACGTACCTACGAGGCATGTATGGATGCTGTAAACGGCCTGAAAACGGAGTAGTAGCCAGAACCACTTTGAATCGGCGTGATATTTGAGCTGTGAGGAGTGTGCATCGCTGTACCGACAAATACGACCATATGGTCCAATTCTCTACACATCGTGTCTCAAACACTGGCCATATGAAACCAACGGAAAAGCAGCCGAACTCGCCGGAGCCCAATAACCATCGCCACCTTGACTGAGAACCACTCGCCGAGCCGGGAGCCAGCCTACCCAGTCAGGAGGAGCAAAGTTGACGGCCTCGGCGAAGTTGAAGCCCTGGTTGAAGCCGGTGTGGTAGGCCCGGGGCAGCGTGATGACGAACTCTCCAGCGTGCTGGTCGGTCCGGAATATGGGCACACCTGCCGGCACGGCCCAAGGTCAGTTCAAGGTCATCGCCAGTATCCAGAGTAGTTCACCTGCTCAAGATAAAATATGTGGTGAAATTGGTGGGATGAAATAGCCGACGACACTCCGGCTCTTTGTTTTCACATCAAAACTCTGAGGCGAAAACAATATTTAGGTTGTATTAAAACTAGTTGTACAGCCAAAATCACTGCATGAAGAACACTTTCGACATTGTTGTAATATGCAGCAGAACTTGGAAGAAGAGATCAGCGTGGGGCAGGCATAATACAAATATCCCCCCTGCTATTAAACGCACACAATACAGTCATTCACTGACATAGTTGGTAAATTCCTACACCCTACAGCTATCACAGACGGCTGCCCGATGCAGCACTGAGGCAGAGCAGCCAGCGTACCGGCAGCCATCAGCACGTTGGGGTTCATGGTGGTGACCAGCTGGTGCAGCAGGTCCGGCTGGGCCTTGAACAGCTCCGGTGCCGCCGCCGTCATCGCCGCCTCGAACTGGGTGGCGCGCAGCCCCGACACGCCGTACCAGGTCTTGGGCTCCCCCCTGCCGAGCGGAGTGCGCGGCTTAGAGACGGCCGCCAGGACAGAGGAGACAGGCTCAGGGCAGCTCAAGGCTACCTACAGCAAGGGGGGGTATTGAGCGCACAACTTCACTCACTGCTGAGTTCAGACAGTGTCATTGGAGCATGATATTTCCCTTCTTTACACCAGGCACAAGTACAATTTCAGGCTGCTGAGGTGGGACCGACAGGGGAAGGCCGAGCACAGAAGAGGGAACGAGAGAGACAAGACAGTAAACGGAGGCCGGTTACCACAGCACACCCACTTTAAAGGAGAAAAACCATATGAAAGCTAAATATCATCTCACACCACGTGACGAACACAGCAGACTGGTCTATCAATTCACTCCATACATCAACATGTGTAAATTTGGCGGACGTGGCCAAGCGAGCGGTATATCCAGTATCTCCAAACCAAAACGAAAGTTGCGTTCTATCCGGCCATTGGCCTGAGTTTGGGGCGGCCCAGTCCGGACTCACCAGTGCAGGTAGTTGATGGAGTAGCTCCAGTGGTCCTCGTTGTGCCAGCAGAAGGTGGAGAAACACATGCCGACGTACATCCAGGGCACCTTCATGCCGGAGATGTTAGCCTTGATGTGCGCCAGTATCGAGTCGTCCAGGACGGCTATGTTGTTGAGGTTCCAGCCAGACTCCACGTACAACTGAACACAGGGTGGTACAGGTGAGCTGGCTGGATGCTTATCCCGCCCGGCTCAGAGCTTAAACGGTATTGCAAACAAAGCTAGAACTCTCGGCGATGGAAGCATCTTTTGAATCAACCAATCGCAAGACCAAGCCAACAGAACATACTTTTTAATGCGCGACATTTATGTAGTTTAACAGACGTATTGCTTTAGTTCCAACGCTCCGGCGGAGGGGCCAGGTTGCTGGTCCTGTGCGGAACTTTACCGGCACCCATTGGGACTGTGCCCGGATTCGGCGGGAAGCAGCCGGGACGGCGCGAGACCTTGACCCGGCCGCAATAGATCGCAGGGTGTTACTTGATTTTTTCATCGTACTCTCATTAGCTTTCATTGCTGATTATGTTTTTGTGGAGACCGAATACAATGTAAAAAAGTGGCACTCAGGCATTCAAGAATTTGAATATTGAGGCGTTCAGGTCATACGTAATTTGTCCTAAAATGTTAAAGCTCTCCACTTTTTCCACTGATATAGGCTCCCCGCCTCAGTGCAGAAATATCGATTTTACACTCGCCACCCACATTTTCAACAATACCAATTCGTTATCAGTCTTTTATGCCACCATTTAGTAATGATCATGTCCTTAAAATCATCTTATATTAGCCGGCGATAATGCCGATATCAACTTTCCCTTCGATTGCCCTGTTAGGACCATCTCAAACCTACCGGCGCTGTGACAGCCAAGGTAGTAAAACCTGTATCGAGAAGTAGTATTGAGCGGACCCCCGCATGCCCTCTCCCCACCATACAGGCTGCAGGTGAGACCACAGAGGCCAGTACCTGGTCCTCGGGACTGAGGTTCTTGCTCTGCGCGGTGGGGAAGCCGGAGCCGTGGTCCATGGTATGCAGGTCGGCGCCGTACTCCACACACACGTCCTCGTCGATGGAGGAGACCACGCGCCAAAACTCCCGCTCCACCGTCTGCGTGGGGATCATCTGAAGGGAACGGCGCGGCCGTTACATTACAAGGTGGACGGCGGCGGTGCCTGAAGGACAGCGCTAGCGCAGAACATACACGGAATTCCACCTTCATGCAGTTGTTTGACTTAACGCAGTATCAGAGACGGCCGATATATATATATATATATATATATATATATATATATATATATATATAAACAAAGCTGCTAAAACTCCCTTTCCATTAGCTACAAGCTGCTTTGATACATCCAAAAGCCGAGCTGCCTGAACAGCCGCGCGTGTGCAGCCTCTCACATGGACTGGCATGTTGAAGTAGTCGGCTTTGAACTGGTCGGCCATCTCGCCGAACGTCTGCAGAGTGTACTCCTTCTGCGCCTGCTCGAACCCGAACGCCTCCTGTGGCTTCTCAACCTCCGCCGCCACGCACTGAGGGCACCGCCAGTCGCCTGGGGAGGGGACAGTCACACTGGGGGCACCGCCAGTCGCCTGGGGGAGGGGACAGTCACACTGAGGGCACCGTCAGTCGCCTGGGGGAGGGGACAGCCACACTGAGGGTACCACCAGTCGCCTGGGGGACGGGAGTCACACTGGGGGCATCGCCAGACGCCTGGGGGACGGGAGAGGGTCACACTGGGGTACGATACAGTGACACTGGGAGAATGGAGCGATGACATTGAAGGACGGGGACAGTCACACTGAGGGCAGCGCGAGTCGCCTGGTAAGGGGACAAGTTTTACAAGCAGTGTCACAAGGCAGAAGGGACACTTTATACTGGTACATAAACCAGGTGGACTCTATTATAAGCTCGACATCTCTCGACACTAACCAGATTAGTCCAAAGGAACACACCGAATCTACATTTACCCCAGATGTATGAGAAGCTTCAGTATGCTCTTTTCACGTACCAGACACAGGAATGGACTAATCGACTCATGTAACCGAGTCTGTTCCCAGGACTACCGGTTACATCGGTCGATAAGTCCTCTCCCGCGACCAGTCAGTAAATAGAGCGTACAGAAGCTGTCAAATTATCCGGGAAATTAACTCCCGGCATATCTCAGAGTGGGTCCGCGTTTTCAGCCCGCCCCGCGCTATTCCCCATAAGTTGACACGCGCTGACCTTTGGGGATTTCGGCGAGTGGCGGGTTGAGGCAGAAGGTGTGGTAGCTGTCGTCGCATCCGTCGCACAGCAGCATCGACTCTTCAGAGTCGCCCTTGGTGCACGTGTGACACACGTAGCGCGCCAGCTGGGCACCGACTCAGTGTCAGAGAGTGTATTCACCGCCAGAGGCTGTACACAACATGACTCCGCACGGAAACACACGCATATATGTGGAAAAAGGCACTTGCCCCAGGGGTTGATGGATGTCCCTGCACTACAGTCTAATGCCCCTTCAGTAGAAGCAGGTCTTTGTGCATGCTTTTACTCGTATGATATGCTGCTACATTTCAGGCGAGGAAACGTATCACTTGCACGACCTTTTATGTGATATCACGGTGTCTACCATTACAAAGGACCGCAAAGCTCCATTGCCTATGAATTATAAATGAGATACAAAAGCACCAGGAATAGAATAGGCGTGGCGTTCGTGACAATGCAAATTTCTACTAATAAGGTGATTTTCACAGTTTATGAAAATACATTTAAAACACGGGTAAGTTGTGCAGCTTCCTTTCACGGTGTTTATCAGATTGAATACAGTCTTTGGCGAATAAAGCATCATCTGCATAAAGAATACAGGCAACTGCTCCCCTTATCTTCGTTCACGTTGCACAAGTGAAACAGAAAAACACATCTACGAAATTCTGAAACTGAGCATCATAGGTCATACAAGTAACTTAAGCCTCGCCCCGGTGGGGGATGTTTGAACACCCCCTTGGACTTTTACGGCGGAACGAAAACACGGCGGCGCGAAGCGGCGCCGTAATCGATTCACCTTACCTTTGATCAATTCCAAAAATCGCCACAAATTTTAAGGTTGGGTCACCTCAGGTCATGTCACCAGTGCAGGTCAAGTGACGTCACCTATACAACTGTTTAAGGTGGCATAAGTAAGAAATGGGCGAATCTATTGGATTGAAATTTATACCACATAATGGGCCCACCGAGCGCTGCAGCATATACTCCGGGATTTTTCATATCGATGACCTAATGTCAAGTACGTACCATGACCTCTCCATTGGAAATACATGGGAAAACAGAAATTGGGCTCTATTTGAGTAGATACAGCTGATAATACCTGCATATTCTCCAAATCATAGTATCTTGGGCCCCTTTCCAGGTTCATGTTGCAATTTTTACCTGTGACCTCTGAGAGGTCATCCGTGGCTACTTAAGCAGTTTTCAGACTTAGGTCAATAACATTGCATGAACTGATACAGCTTTTACTTTGATATCATTGCATTTGGATTGCTATTGCGAGTCGATCGATATGCATATTGACTATGCTTGGTTAAAAAGTGGCCTTGACCTGATCTGAGGTCAGGCCATTTTTGTGTTTTGACCTAGTATGGTCATACTATACATCATTCGATTCGCCGGGACGAGAGGAAGCGAATGGTGCCTAAAAGATTCTAACTCAACTGTGGCAGATGCTAGAGCCCAAAAACTCTACCCAAAATGCCACCTTTTTTACCTGTCATGACCTCAAAATTGAACTGAGTCAGAAAGTAACCGAAATAGTTTCTTCGTGAATTTTTATGAGCTATCCACCAACGTTCGCGTTTTTCGCTATCCCGCATAGGGGTCGAGTTCGAGGGGTGTTCAAGCACCCCCCACCAGGGCGAAGGTGGCTCGGAGGCCCACCAGGGCGCGGGATAAAGGACGACCACAGTACACACGTCCCGTTCTTCTAATGCCCTCCAGACTTCACTGCCCTAGCCAGCTCGCGGCATCATCAGCGGCATATCACCGTTCAGCTTCTAGACCGCCCGGCTCCAGGCAACAGCATCCTGGCAAAACTCCGTTACCAACCAATAATATCAGTAATTCATCCACCCCCCTAAATTACGGAGAGTTACTCTGCCATGCAGTGGAGGCTACGTCAGAGAGGTCAAATTCATCTCTTTGGGAGAAGAAATGACGATTATTAATTGTTCACGGAGATGGGCAGGCGAAGCAAAGCAGTTATCACAGGCGAGGAGGAAAAACACAATGGCTTGTACAAAGCACATTCCATTTGGTAACAAGCTCGTACATATAAGATGAACCCAAAGACGTGACAACTTATGGCTGCAGTTATACGCTTCTGAGAAAAATGACCATAGTGCGTGGTCAAGTGAGAGTTCAGCTTTCTCAAAAGCTGACGACGGATCCCACGACGATTTTTGCCGGCTCGGCGACGTGTCCTGCTGGCGCATTATATACTTGCCCTGATATTCGACGCGAGAACCTCCATTGCCAGTAAAAGTACAGCAAGCCCTGTCCCAGCACCATAAACAAAGAACAGAAGCTTCACAGTGTGCAAGTCGGGTTCTGAAGACTCGACCGCAGCATCTGTGCGACAAAATACCATCTCGCTGCCGGCCTCGCCCATTCGCATTTCCTTATGATCGATTTGTCCGGTTTCCAGGATGTGCAGCAGCGCACGGTTGATCTGCACTCGGTATGGGAAATTGGGCCTTACTGCGAAAGAAATAGGAAAAGGAATCGTTCGAACCGGCCACATACAACCAAGACGGTGACCAAGGGAAGCACGCTTTTGGTTCTCTTCCTTTAAAAATTGCATAGTTTCTACTCGAATAACCCCTTCACGCGGCGGGCCAGTGGCAGTAAATGGTAGCTCGTCTGCATTCCTTCCAAACAGGGTCATCTGCGCTTGGCGAGTAGCAGAAGAATCAAACAGCTCCAAACGCCAACCTTTTTGTAGAGCCTCATCCGTGCTTTGGAACGGAAGATGATACTGGTGCACAGTCATGCTTGAGATTAGATATGCAGAGAAAATGGTTAAAGTGACGAGGCCGAACATGTAGAGAGAAAACACGACCAGACGATAGGAGACAGCCGAGTCGTAATGTACCACTGCCCCCTGCCTACAGAAAATCCCGAAAGTGACGAGTACCCAGAAGGACACTGAAGTATCCTGACCTACTGGCCTGTTATCGATGTGGTGAACATGACTCCGAAATATAATGAAGAGGACCAGAGTAAAGATTGCTAGTAAGGCCAACAGAGCACACCACACGTTCCAAATGGCCAGTCTCTCTTCAAACGGGTTAGAGGAGCTATCATCGCTCACAGGTAGGACAACACCATAGCTATCTTCGGTAAACCGGGCTGTGAAGTTGACCAGTTGGCGGCGACGAGGAGTCTCCATCAAGCCTGCAACAAACAAGTCTGACCGGTTGGTGTGCAACTCCTGGACGCCCAAATCCCACGCGGAAGCATTCGTGTGCTGAATACCACGGAGCGTGTACGTAAAGCCCAGAATTTCTTGGAGTAGGAAGGAAGACGCTGCCGATCAAGCCACCGGTGATTCGACCGTTGTCTACCGTCAAAAATAAGGGGGGCTCAAGGGGGACACCATTATCATCCTGCGGGTACACAATTCGAAAGACACATCCCTTCATGATATTGTGGAAAGTGGAAAGGCTTGGTTGTTCTTCCCCTATCAATGGTCCTCCTCCGTCTTCACACAGGGTTCTAGGCTTGACGTTTTGTCGGCGGTGATAGTCCCAACCGTGATAAAGGCGAACCGTGTCGTCCTCTGCAACCATGTAGCGATGTTGAGGCGCGTACCCTCCTAGGAAATGAGCTCTCCTCCTTTCAGAGAAGCAGACGAGCAGCCACTCGCGGCGGAGGTCACCACGGACCTGCTGGAACACCGCCCTCTCGATGGAGTCGTTAGTGAAGCGATCAGGGGTGAACCAGAGGTGGGGAACGGTCGCTTCCCCCAGTGAGAGGTAGCGAGTGTCCTCAGGTAGACCGCGGCGGACGCGGGCCGAGATTCCAGCCGCGCTGAGTCGCTTCAGTAGACTTCCAGCCGCTGACGGTACAGTCGAGCTAGGAAGTATCACTTGAAGCACCAACCATACTTCACTTTGCAAGAAGTCCACCAGACAAGATAGCTGGCCCTCCGTTCCCATTGTCTGCATTGTTATCCCTTGATTTGCAAGCATCAAAACAACGGCCACGGCGGCATTACAGTTGGGGCCCATCGCCACTGCAGACTTGCATCTGGCTAGTACAATTACTTTGCGCCGACAGGGCCCTGCGAGGTGTTTGCATGTTACCAGTTCCAGTATAAATTGTTAGCTGGTTGCCACGCTGCCTGTCGACCGGTCGATGATTTCCAGGAAACCATGCACCAGGAAGATCAGTACAACACTAAGTGGGCCTGCGTAAATTTCACAGCCAAGAGGACTGAAAACAACCTACAAGCGGCTAGAAAGAATAATCACTTCGCACGCGCATCTATGAGCAAAAGGGGCGGCATTTAGAAGATGACAATTGCGGCTTCATACCATACAGTCGCAGCATTAGAAGTTATAAGTGTTACACTACTGTGCATTTTCGGGAGCATTTTTAAGCTAGGTCAGTCACGGTGACCGAGCTGGGATTTCACTGAAGGGGAGGAGGGGGCGTTGGAGTTCCATCTCACACAGAGCTAACTTGGGTTAGATACATATTTTTGGAATATCTCATGGGAAACATACAGGAGCCACCTTTGGGTGTTTTCGTGGAGGGGCGCGGAGGTGGATAAATCACAAACACCATTGGTCAGTAACGGAGCCAGGAGTTGACCGGAGCGGTGCTGCTCTCTGGAATCGGGCGGTCCAATAGCCGAACGGTGATACGCCGGAGATATTCCAGGTAGCGCACTACTAGGCCTGTGGGGACCATGAAAGCAAGGACGTGACTGTTACCGGAAGGACGCCAAAAACAGACACGTGACGTCATAACTTGGATGACTTTTTTAATCAACTTGTTGGTCTGTAGTGCACAGTTTCGGGATTTCACGTCCGTTTTCCAATGCTGAGTGTCCAACACGGACTAAGTGTCTGTGCCGGGCTCACGGGAATCGTTGGCTAGTTTTCAATGCCGGTGAATTTCATCCGATAAAGTTGTAATTAACCTGTTCTCCACTGGGATAGGCAGCTAGATCCGGTTAAGAGCATATTTCGTGGGTAACATAAAGCATAAGATAGATTCATAAGCAGATCCAGATTTCCGATGGGTGGGGGGCGCTATGGGGGCCGAGAGAGGAGAGGCCGAGACATGCCAGTTGAACCTGGGGCGCCCATTCTCAGTTGTGACCTATCAGAGGAGCGCCAGACTGCATCGAGCTTTCGCCAATATCTGCATCCTGAGGGGGGAGGGTGTCAAGTGATGTTTCAGGAAGGCGCCGGGTGGGTTCGTGGGCGGGGGGTACCTGTCCCTATTGATCCCCGGGATTATGCATGGATAAAAGCTGGCCAGTACCTCACACCGTGTCCATCCAATTCCCGAAGGTTGCATGTCTCATTTTTAATTTACAGGTAATTGAGAATAGACTGGGGTTACAGTAGATTGGAGTGGAAGAAACGTCATGTCATAAAATAGATCTGACAAGCGATACACTTTCTTCACCTGAAATGTGATAATTTATAATACCAGTAAAACGATTACTGAAGTGGTAAAAGCCAGGCGGGTACAATGCAATCTATAGATGACCAAACCCACGTTTAAGGTACCGGGCAACATGAAACACTGACATTAGCACATCCACAGGGCGAGAAATATGAAAAATTGGGTACGCTCCAGCTGCCTAGGAAAACGTATTAATGACTGAAACCGGTAGAAATGGTAATAATACCACATTTGACTACCGTTTTAGGAAGTGCAGTGCTGCTGTAGTGCTAACGCCGGGTCTCAGGATTCCCAAGACATTTTCTCATGGTGATACAGCTTACCGCCATTAAAGTGGTGTTGCCTGTTTAAAGTGTAAATTGTCTATTAAAAGACGACTATCAACTTTACACACCATTAATTTTTCCTTCAAGCCATAATTTTTGGGCGAGAGCCTCGTGTCTAGGTTTTGAAGAAGATACGCTGTCCCGTTGCACACCGTGAAGCACTGCTGGAGTCCTGTGCCAATCCCTTGCACCTATACGCCAATCTCCTGGTAATACCTACTACTGGGGTCCCGGACCTACAATTACATGGAATTATTACACTGACTCACGGGAGTCCCACTTGGCATACGATTCACGCGCCATCTCATGGAAATTTCTCGGGGACTAGCATAGGATCTCCATGCCGATGTAACAGAAGCCCCACTGGGACTTGCATGGGATTCTCACACTGGTCCCATGAGAGTCCCACAGAGATTTACATACAATTACCACGCTGATCCCATAGGAACTCTACTGGGACTCGCAAAGGACTACCATGTGTATCCCATGGGAGTTCAACCGGGACCAACACGGGATTTCAACCCCGATCTAATGGTGGAACTGACACTGGATTTCTGCTTCGGTCCCATTAAAGATTTACTGAGATAAGCATGCAACTCTGCTGTCAACCTAATGGGGTTCTCATTGGAGAAGGCGTGAACCCCACGCTTATATCTGGACAGCGCTATATTGGATCTCAGCAGATGCCCCTGGGATTAGCAGGCCATTCCCACCATTGGCGGATTCAAGGAGGGAGGGGGGCAGAATATGTATCCTCCCCAACCGTCCGATTTTTGCCCATCCGATTTCCTTTAAAAACAAACACTATTTTAGCTATTTTGGGACCCTTTTACCCCCTATATTCAAACCG